>JAPSGF010000016.1:10311788-10380002 GCA_035772895.1 Perdix hodgsoniae
AGTGGAAACACAATGTGAGGCCTTTGGTCTCTGTCTGGGGGTCACAAGAGAAATCTGAAAAAATGCCTCTCTCCAAGAACTGTTGAATTTTAATTATCTGTAGTCTCTTTCCTGTTTCCTACGCCAACATCTATGGCTCTCTTGGCTGGGCTGTCCTTCCTTTCTACAGTTAATATTTTGATGAGACCCAGAATAAACATTACGGAATACTATGGCATGTAATCATACCGCATAAGATGATGAGACTGTTTTTCATCACTGCTCTTTTTTGGTGCCTTTTTCTCTGATGAACCCTGTTCTTGGAGAACTAGTTTTTCTTCTAGATCTTTTTCCAATTTTTTAACTCTTCTCATTTGTCAATGGTTTAGGGGCTGGTTTGGCCCACTTCCCTGACTAGCAGGGCAGGGGAGGGGACGGGATCCATGCACAGATTCACATCCTGGGAGGGAAAAAGAACAAAAAAGAAGAAGGGAAAAGAGTAGAGAGATGGGCTCAAAAACAAAACAGCGGCAATGATCTGAGGAGAAACAAACTAATTTACTAAATAAGATATCAGAATGTGAGATAACTCACTATAATGCAATATAATTAGAATTGAAGCTAATAAATCAAATAAAATGTGAGCAAGTGGCTGAAAACTGAAGGCCTTACTCTAATGCTGCAGCAAGACGTGCAGTCGGGGCAAGCAGGAGGAGAAAGAGAGAGGTCTCATGACTTTGACAGGTGTTTTATCTCCTGTCTGAACACAGTCCTTTGAGGTACGTAGTTCTTCTTCTCTTCTGGGACAGGTACCTGGACCTGCAGCATTAGCTGTTTAACTCCCTGTGCACTACATGATGTTATGATGTGGGATACTGATAACCAAAAATCATAAAACCACAACATCATTTCAGCTGCTGGATTTCCTTCACTGCAGACCTATCACTTCTCCCAGAGATCCTCAGTCAACTTGCCTGAAACACGCAGTCTCCCTCTTTCACCATCCTTTGAAATATACCTTTTAATTTGAAAAGGATGAGAGGGAGACTTAATTGCCTTTCTATTCAGTCTTTTTTTCTAAGAAGAAAAGAAAAAGGATAGCTATCCCTTTGATTCTGCTGCCTTTGGATGCTTCAAGCAGCTCTGAGTAAGTACATTTGAACTGATGTATTGACATTTCAGATGGATCACTGATGGCCTTTCACAGCTGCTATTTTCAAAATGTAATTTTATGTAGCAGTCTTCCTAAAGTTGCTTTGTAAAACCTGCAATTCATGTGAAATATTTTCCTAATAGTTCATATTTTAAGCAGAAAAAAGTATGCAGTGAGGTTAAAAAAGATGGGTCTGAAGGTGGAGAGGAATGATTAGTCCAAATAGAACATCCTGGTGGCGCAAAGCTGGTAGCAGAGCTCCTGCTCCTTCCTCTTGTGTCCCCAGGCTGTGTGGTCCCATCAGTCTGGGCAAGACAGGACGTGTTCAGGAAGTAGTTTGTGTAATTGGCTGAATTGGTGAACTCCTTTCCATCTGTTTCTGAGATTACTTGATTTTAGCCAGGAAAAGGTGTAGCATAACCTTTCCTCTTCTTCATACAGAGAACACCTGTATGTGCCCAGACCTTATGATGATGGGGCTTTGAAGTCCTTGGGTGCAGACATATTGCTTCTTTGAGAAGATAGTATGGCTTTCCTATGAAAATTATCATAGAATCATAATCATTTGAAGGTAGCAACATTTTTCAAGTAGCAGTAGTAGAAAAACCTTTAAAATGGAGAGCATCTGGTTGGCTTTATGACACCACTTATTTTGCCACTTACTATATGTTTCATTTCTGCTCCTTGTTCTGTAGGAAAGAATGAATAACTAGATCTGCATGCTCATATTTTTTGAAGCAAGTATTGATGTTATGTAGGTATTTTGAATTTTATGTTATGAGTAGCTTGCGAAACAGCAATAAAACTGAACATTCATGGAAAACTTGGAATAATACCTCCAATGTTCAACTCAAACTGAATATATTCAGAGAATGGTTCACCAAGGACAGAAAAGAATACACAGGACTGTCTGGTAATCCTGGTAATCCTTTTTTTTTTAATGGGATCTGTCAATTAGTCTTCTCCTGTGCGACCTGGTGTAGGGAACCTGCTTTGGCAGGGGGGTTGGACTCGATGATCTCTGGAAGTCCCTTCCAACCCCTACAATTCTGTGATTCTGTAGCATAGGGGTAGTCCAGATAAAAGTGGTTGAGTTTTAATGACAGGATTGAGCTCTATGCAACCTGGTCAAATTGTAGGTGTCCCTGTTCATTACTGGGGAGTTGGACTGAGTGACCCTTAAGGGTCACTTCTAACTCAAACAATTCTATGATTCTTTACAAATTCTGTAGTTCTTACTCAATAAATAAGTAAATATTCGAATGTCAGGTTAAAGAAATATTCCAATGTATACAATGAAGTAAATAATACTCAGGGTGAGAGTTCTTTTGCCTCCCATTAATCTCAGTGTGAATCACAATGCTGAAATATGAGCATTTCATTTAGATTATGCTTTTCTGTGCCCAGTGTGATCACTAACACTTAGGCTATATTGCCTAGCTTGGAGAGCTTCTTGTGACTCAAGTGTTAAGTAAAATGATATTCAAGTATTTGTGCCAACTGTAATGGTTCTGCTCATGGTAAACCTAAATGACAAACTAGTATATTAAACCAATATGGTTTTATTTTTATGTGTGTGTATGTATAGTTTATTTGTAGGTCACACTGAAAGTGATGCCTCCTATTCATTTCCATATAAAACGGAGCAGATAAAAAGAGAAAAATAACAATATTTGATAATGCAAATCTCAGGTACAGAACACTATTTTTTAATGTAGTCATCACCATTAGCTGTGTGTTTCTACTGGTAATGAATAAGAGCCTGTGTGCTGCACTTATAAAAATATGCACGAGTAAAGAAGGTGAGCACTGTTGCAGTCACTGCTTCTGAAACATACCACCCACTGCCTCACCATGCTCACATCCACTGTTTGGTCTTCAGAAATGTTCTGCAAGTGTCAATGAATATCAGCGAGTGTCACCTTTTTCCATATGGAGGAATTCAATGGCACGTCTTTGCTTCATATACACTTCCATAGTAGACACCATTTTCTCAGACTTCACTTCCGCTGCCATTTGTCACATGGCAACAAAACGTAATATTGGTGGGAAGGTTTCAGGCTCCAGTGCAAGACCACCAATATCTTCTTACATCGATGGCCAACATAATAAAATGGGAGGCATTACTTTTGGAGCAGCCCTCATGTATATGTGTGCATCTACACATAGGCTTACAGTTTTATAAAAGTTTTTAGGAATAGGATAAGATCACCTTAAAATTTTCCACATTGTATGTTCTTGTGGTAGGTATTGTACTCTTACATTTTTTGAAGTTAGCAAAACTTTTTTCTGGTGTTCATATTAGTCCTAAGACTTGCATGAGAAGACTTTTTCTGGAAGGACTCAAACCAAACCATGATATTTTTGTGCATAGGATTATGAATCTTCAAAATCCAAGTGTTCTTCTTGAAAAGAACAAATATATCCAGCTCAACATAGTTGGACAGCTGGCCAAAATTCATTTAGTATTTTAAAACTTTCTCTTTAAGGATGGTGGAAGTAAAGATGAAGCAGCCATTTAAACGTTTATGTGAGCATATCAACTTTACCTTCTCAGTGCCTGTGATTCTGCCTCTTTTTAATGGTTGCTTTTAATGACCTTTTGTTAAGTAGTCTAATACGTTTTCTTGTTTTGTATATAACACTATTGTTACCATGCTATGCAAAGAGCACAAGAAGTGGTGCCACTGTGATATCACTCTTATATACACAGGTATGTATATTCCCATGTATATTATATACATGGGAAATCATGATTGATCATAAATCTCCACAGAGCTGCCTTGCAGTTTGTGTTAGGGATTCCAGTAAAAGAAGACAAATATCTTAGTACAATTAAAAAATGAATACAACAAATAAGTGCAGAAAGTAGTTTGCTGAAAAACATTATCACCTATGATGAAACTGAGACAACAGCTCGATAAGTATGAAAGCAGGAAAGCAGAGAAAATAATGAGATTATGCTAGTCCGTACACCAGAAATAGCTGCTGTGTAGGACTTTTTATTAAAAAATATAATAATAAAATAAATTACTGAAGAGTTCAGCAGCTGGGCAATGCAGACTGGCATCACCAGATAAGAAATTGAAATGAATATACAGGACCGTTCTGGACACATAATTGAATGAGAGATGATCATAGGGAGAATATACATGAGTGTGAAGGCCTTTGAAGATGAAGGTTAAGAGCACATATCCAATATAGCAGCAATTAGACAGCAAGGGGAAGGGTAACTAGAGAGAGAAAAAAATGGTCATCTAGGATGGTCAATGTGCATTAGATGCAGATGAGTCTACCCAGAAACAAAACTGTTTTACATCTAGAGACAGCTGAGAAGCCTCTAAGGAATCTAGCTTCGGTCTAAAAGCAGAATGACTATCTTTGTTGAGACTCTTGACCTGGATAATAAATCCTAATGCACAGTATAATTCTGTCGTGGATGGAGCTTGTTTTTTTATTTTTTTCTTTGCTTCTTGCACTGCGCCTCACTGAGGTGTGTGGAACGGTCCGTTCTTTTATCAGAATTTGCTATGAAAGAGATATTTTTTTTCTGTAGATCCACAGTTTCAAAAGTAGATTATCTAAAGATTAAGGCTGTATACTATTACTTTTGCTCTTAAGGCACTAAAAATATTCTAGTGAGAGCCTGAAGTGTTTTAAAGATTTTCCCAAGGATTTCAGCAGCACCGGTGAGATGACTGGCTGCAGTGGGAATTTTGGAGTAGTCTAGGAGGGCTGTTTCTTCTTCTTTGTGAGAGGTGTCAGGGACGAGTAGTACCTTGTGCCAGTAGACTCCATAAGCTGTCATGAACACCTTCATGGCCAGCGGTAGCAGTGGCTCTCTGCCACTGCCTAAATCCAGCATTTCTTTATCTTCACAGTGCTGGAGAATACTCAATGAAGTGACTTACTCTCATTTTACAGGGTTCTTTTTTTTCTTTTACTTGTGGAAAATCCCACTCCATCACAAAATTAAACCATGAAAAAGCACTTGCCAGTTGCACATGGCAAGTATCTGACAGGAGAAAAAGAAATGAATAACAGAGTAGTGCATTGTGGTTCTTTCTGATATTGTTTTGTACAGCCACATTCTCAACCTTCACCTTCTGTCCTGATATCTCAAGCTGATCAATGCTTCAGCCAGCATCATCTAAATCACTTGAGATCAGAGGCTCCTGGAAATGGCTGCCTCTCCATGGAATGTGCCACCAAGTGGTAGGACCTCTGTCCCTCATCAGGATGTCCTCCTGGGGACATCATCATCCCTAGGGTCAGGAGGAAGAAGAGAGGGTAGAGGCAGGATTCTTCCTCAGAGAGACTGCAATAGGGAATTATGGTGAACATGGTGGGAGAGGACTATAATGGTGAAAGGTCATAGTGTATACGGCTTTTTTTTTTTTTCCATTGATTTGTTATTTATTTGTATTTCTCATGGAATAACTGTTCTGATTTTTAGGGGCATGTGAAGACTGCTGACAAAAATGGAAATGGTTCATTTGACTTTTTAATGAATCTGATTTTACGGCTTTTTCTATTTAATTTAAATGAATATTCTACAGAATATAAGGGGAATATTCACTGGAGCAGTAAATATTATGCTAATTCTGTAGGACAAAAGAGAGAAGGGAGTTTTGAATTCGTGAGCATTCACAGTGATAACCTGCTTTCTACAGTACCTATCCCAAAACATGCTTTGAAGTCAGGGTTTGCAGGTGTTTCTAAAATTCAGGGTATGTGTACAGCTTATGTGGAGTTAGTATATGAGGAGTGAAAATAACACACCGAGTAGTACTGTACCTAAGTGAAATATTGCAATTTCTAGAAAATAAATTTTGATCACTAAAACGAGTATGCACAGTGAGTTGTCTTGATTTCATGAAAGTTGTCATTACTTTTGAAATAATCCAGTACAGTGGAAAATGTTATTAGGAATTGCAGGAGAAAACAAAGGGAAAAGGTAAAAGAAAAAGCTGGAAAAAGATGAAAGAATTGATGCTTTTTGAGTAAGTATTGAGAGCATTTTAATATATTATCCTGTTTTTTTCCCCTCTATACAGTTTATGTAATCTTAATGTAACTGAATCAACTTGTATATAATAGTTTTCCTTAGATTTGTCCATCAGTTTCCAGTTCTCCTGTGCAGATAGCCATAAATCTCTGATAACTCTGAGGGAGATGGCTATTTCTTACCTGCTCGAGTTGTCTTATTGACTTGCCTAATTTTTGAATTTTTCCTAATTTTATTGAATTGCCTACTTTTTCATCAGGTGACAAATAACATGGATAAGGCTTACTCTTTGTAAACCCATTCTGCGTTTTGCTGTTTTTTTAAAAAATATATTCCAAAAAAGTCTGTAACGTGAAGTGTGAGGTAAAAAACTTTGTGAGTTCGATGCTGAAAGTTTGCCTCTTTCTGGTGCGTCCTGCCACCACTGAATTTTCAATAATGCAGCTAGAATTATTTGCAGAATGCTGTTAACCAATTGTTATTTTTCATAATCATTATGATTTTTCATAATCAAACCATTATCTTATAAATAACTATTTTATAATATGTCCTTTTTAATAATTAATTAAAATTAATAATTTAGTGATCTCTAATACTCAGAGGTGTATTTTGGTGCATCTTCAGCACTGACTTAAAGCTATTTTAACTCTTGCTTAAGCCGTTCCGCAAAGCTTTTCCTCTGAGATTTTTTCTGCCCCAAAAGCCTCCCTCAGCACATGCAGGTATTCAGACACTGTTGCATGCGATAATGTGTGCACTTTAATTTTAAATTAGTGTTGTTTTTTATTTCAATTTAGTTTAAATCTCTTACAAGCATCACCATTTACCATGAATAAGCACTCTGAAATTGGCAGTAAGTGTCCAGAAAGGATCATTTCAGAATCTATTACATACATCCATTTAAATGTATTTTTTTGTGGTATTGAAACATGTTTCCTTGTAGAAAGAAGAAAGCCTAATATTTACAGACTGCAAGTTTTTATTTTATTGCCAATACAGCCCCAGTCTAGAGCCTACAACTAGCAAGACTAACACATCAAATCTTCAGCACCAAAACAGTTTGATTGTCTTTTTTCTTCCCTTCCAATAAAAATGTAAATCAATATATAGTATTTAATTATTTTGTGTGTACGGCTAAGTTGATTTAGCACTTAATTTTATTTGATATGCATTCTGTGGCTGAAGGGGCAGTTATAAGGCAGTTGATTGATACACTCTCCTTTCACCTTTGAAGACCTCAGTTTAATCCTGGCATAGGTCACACTGAAAATTAGTTTCAATAGGCGTATTTTACTCTTTACTGCATGTTTGTCCACATCATAAAGCTATCAGCAAGGATGATGCAGTTAACAGTCATTGCTGTGGACAAGCTTATGACCAGACAAGATTGTGAAGGCAATTTGTGTCCCTTGACAGAACAGGGTGGAGCCAAACTAATTTCTCCTGGATTCCTGATTCTAACTGATCACTCACTTCCTTAGTTTTCATGGACAGCAAATTGTTTACTTGAAAAATAAGATTATCCCAGTTATATCCCTGAAATTTCTTGCTGCAAGTTTTAAGGACCTAAGAACACATTTAGGTTGGGTACTGTGATGCAATCAGGAAGCATCCATTTGAGAACACCTCTTGTTTGTTTGATCTTTTAAGTCACTTTTGCAAAATAGATCTAATCTTAACATGAACAGATGTTTGCAGAGGTCATGTTGGTTTTTTATTCCAGTGTTACCTTTGTTCCTTGAGCAGTCGGATGACCTTGTCCCAGTTAAACGTGAATCTTTGAGGTGTACGAGCTTGGCACTGAACCCAGAGCTCTGCAATGGCAGCAATGCCCCTCTGTGACTTGAGTGCAGGTAAGAGCTTTATTATTTCTCATGCTCTATGCATGACTTCACCATATGAACTTCCCTCCTTCTCATAAACTCACTGCATGCTGAGCAGCAAAAAGGAAAATCTAAATGGAAACCAATAGGTATCTGTCTGCAAGAGGCACTTGAGCCACTTACACATGCAGGTGCAATAGCTTCATCAACTGTGTTGCCTCTGCTTCACACCAAGCATTGGATGAATAAAGTTTCTAGGACTAGTTGTGGGTTTTTATTTAGCTTTTTGAGGTATGGCTGCATTTTTGACACAGTGGTTTTGTAATCACAAAAATAATGTTGAAAAATAGCAGTATAGAAGAGAGATGCTCTCTGAACCCAGCTGCTGCAATTAGAGTCATTTATGTCTTGTGCATAAATATATGAAATATGGGAGGAGACCCCTGGGAGGCCAATGACACTAATGGAAAACTTAAGTGTGGTACTGTACACCTGGATTTAGATGCCTTTTATTCAGAGTTGTTATTAATTTAGACAAAGAAACCTAGAGCTGTCAAGGTAGTAAACTCTGCACTTAGTCTTTATCATGGATTTATTATCACCTTTCAGATTTGGGTGTTTGTCTTAGAGGTGAGTCTCAATGTACTAGGTAAATTGTGATTTGAACAGAAATGATTCTCTGCTGTCATTTCAGAAGTGTCTTCTTCATTTTGTTAACAATTGATCTTCTTGAACGTGATAAGAAGTGAAGATTCCAGCTGATAACACATAAAACTAGTTGAGTACTAGGCAGAGGGCCTTTTGTCTAACCAGACTGCATTTAGCCATCGGAGGAATACACTGTGTAAGTTTCAAATATTCAGACTGATTTTAGATGTTGTGAAGGCTGGCGTTAGCAGTGGTGAATTTTTGTTCTCATTTCCAGTTACACTTGCATACTATCTGTACTATGTGCTTGCTGCAACAGTACTTCTTTAAAAGAGAGCATCCTTCAACCTGATGAGAATTACAAACTGAAAAGACCATTCTGATTCAGTGGTCCCAACTGTCACCTCCCTGACCTCACAGAATAGACTTTTTAGCTTTTGTATATCACCTCCTGCCTTCTCTGTACCCTCTGTGCTCTGATCACCTCCTCCTCCGTGCTGCCATTTGACTCACTGAGCTGGATTCTGACAGTGAAATCTCATATTAGCTTCTCTTCTAGTGAGAGTGATAAAGTCTTTGCGATAGCTAAGCTCTATTCCAAAATTTGAAATAGTCTAGTATATACCTGCATTTTGTATGTGATTTTTTTTTAACCTATTGAGCAAGGCAGACTGCAACTTAAGAAGCAGAGTATCTGTTTCATGATATTTTTAAATCCTGCCATGGAGAAACAGAAGTAATTTCATGTAACATTAAATAACAGCTAGGTCTCTTTCTTTATCGAAGGAAACATAACTCATTCTATGACTGCGTCCCTAATTAGTAACACTTACAAGTCTTGAACCTTCATCAGAGAGCTCAGTTCAACTTCATCTATACAGAATTGCCCCTCTCATGTAGCTGTGCATAATAATAAAAACAATTTAAAACACATTAAAACATTAAAAAAAAAAATCCTCTTAAAAGCTTAGACCCAGACTTTTTCACATTTATTCATGTTGAGCAGTAATTTGCTCTGGTAATAGTCCCAGGGAGACTGTCGTGAGATACTATGCAGTGTAAGTACGGGAGGCAGAATGGTGGTTAATAAATAAGCAGTTGTGTCCTTCTGCTTTGTTCCCTTCCAGATCAGTGGTATTTATATCCAGTACATGATTTCTTCCTAGGACCCATCTAGATCCAACAGCCTTTTTTCACACCTTACAAGTACAGATGAACTTTTGGCTTATGTTTTTGATTATCATTTGTGACTCCAGAAAATAGTAGATGTTAAAGCAACACCTGTGGTTTAATGGTTTAGTGTAAAGCAGCATCATTGTCTAAGAAGACTTCAAATAGATAAAATGCTTTTTTTCCAAGTGGCAGTGTAGGCGTGCTTACTCTTGTAACAGATTTCTGGTATAGAACAACTGAATCTTGACAAGTTGAATGAAATCAAGTCGGTGATGTCATGATCTATCATGCATTTGAGCAACCTGTGGAGGAATTTGTCAGGACTTTACTCTTACTCTTTTGCTTCTCTTCTCCAATGTGTCTTACCTGTATTACCAACCCCCCAAAAAGAAAGAGAAATAATATTATGCAAGCATTTAGAAGAATAATATCTCCTTATGCCCAGAGGGTGGTTGAACTGCCAAGACCATGTGTTACAAAGCTCCAGTTCTCTACTTCAGATGATGAATGTCTCCCCTGATAAAATAATTTTAAAATATAAACAATTCTTACTCAGAAGCTGTAATTTAATATATTTCTATAATATCTAGTTCAGAAGTAAACAATACAACAAGACTCCAAAACAGTGTTTTGCCTCCGAGCTGGGTCTGTGTTCAGAAGAAAACCAATTCAATATGCAACTCCTGTTCCCTGCATGAACCAGAGTGCTTGTCCAGAGACTCCTTGGGCCACGTCTCATCATTCTGCAACTTGAATTGTTCCCTCTCTATCCATCATTGATCGACCAAGCGATAAGAGCTTCACAACTTATACTAGGAGAATTGCTTTTGGTAGTACCTTAAATCTACCTCAGATAGGTTCTCTTATTCTCTTATGTTCATTCAGGCTCATGGAGGAAATAATGACTTTCCATTTCAGAGAAGATCGGAAAGTAAGTCCTTAAGCTCACCGAAGTATGTTTGATTACTTCTCTTAATAGAATGAAGAAATAATTTCTTCACCCAGAAGGTTTTAGACTTTGGAGAAGACAATTTCTGCTTTTAAAGAAAGAGGTTTTACTGTTCCACCAGCAAAACTTGAAACATAATCTGAATATGCTTTCTCTTTTTTGTGTGTGTATGCAGTCAGTAACTTCTCCTTTCATTTTCATACAAGATAGTATTGCAATGTGCATGTTGTTATGCAGTTTCCTACTATATGCTATGAGATCATTAGCAAGGGAGGTGCCAACCTTACTCCCAGACAGAAGGAAATATTTCAAGTCCCAACAACTTGCCATAACCACTGTGCTAATCATGATGTACATTCACTGTCTACCTAATCAAATTCTTGCTATACGTCACATAAATGCTGTGCAGTAGTTACCTCAGGTCTTGGGTTTAGAGGAGTATGTTTTCTTAATATTAGAAAAAAGTATGAACTGGACAGAAAGAGTTCATCCATTCAAAGGTTATGCAGTGCCCAGTGAGATTGTTTGTGAAGGTTGCCATCTACTCTGAATCCAGCCTGGGTAGCAGTTATGTTGGTATGAAGCTGTGAAAGACTGTTGTGTTTGTTTTTATCACAACTGTTCTCTATAACTCTCTTCAATAACTCTTTGAAGCTGTTTATTTCAAGGTGAATACAGAATAGGTATCATTTTACTGTACTGCACCATTGTCATTGAAGAGTATCAACACCATATTCAAGGGGTTTTTAGTTCTGCAAAAAGTGTAAAAAGGGATCTGCATGAAAAGGAGTGAAAGCTCTCCAAAAAGGTAAGCTGACAAAGAAATCAAGTATATAATAAAATAAGTGAGCATCAAATCCACCAAGCCCTTTCTCAAGTGTGCCTTCTTATGCATGTATATCCTATATAGTGCAGCTTATCCTTCCACTGGCTTTTTTTCCCAACATTTCTT
Source organism: Perdix hodgsoniae (assembly GCA_035772895.1). NCBI lineage: Eukaryota > Metazoa > Chordata > Aves > Galliformes > Phasianidae > Perdix > Perdix hodgsoniae. The sequence goes on from JAPSGF010000016.1 coordinate 10,323,474, forward strand.
TTTTATATTATTTACAAATAAGAACATTACTCACCATTAGTTGATGAATGCAGATATTTTTCTTCAGCTAAAGCAATAACACAGTCCTTTGGTAATTTGTTTTCTGTAGTTTTTTTAATAACAAAGATGATGTTATTAAACCTACAATTTAGCATAGTTTAAAAAAAAGTATATAGTATTTCACTTTACATTCAGTAGAATTTTTCAGACTGAATCCTGAAGAGAATGATAGGACTACGTAAACACAATCCAAACTTCTGGAGTTTGGATGTAAGAAATTTTAAGGAAGAAATAATTGGCAATGGAGTACATCAGGAATGGTAGTGTGTTTTAGGGGGGTGTGTAGCAACAAAGAGTATACAGAGAAGATAGGAAAGTATTTTTACATAAGTGCCATTTTAGCAAAATTAACTAAATTCTCTTTTATATATGTATATTAAACTTCCACAGGTATTGACAGGAGAATTAGGCCCTGCTATTTAACACATGCAGTTTTCTGTTTATCTATTAATGTTTTGCTTTTACAAGCACACCTTATACTTTTACAAGTGCACTTTTCCTGCAGCTATCATGCAAAACAGTATATATTTTATATAGCTGAGATCATACCAACTCATTTCCGTTAAAAACCACCAGTATAATTCCTCCTCCCTGCTACTTGACCTATACTCCTTCTGAACCATTCAGCTGTGGTAACAACCCAAAAGGAAACAGATAATGATAGTAAACTGGGTGTCATCCTTCTCTTAATGTATAGCCGTTGTAATACAGATACAGCAGACCAACAATGACTCAGTAACACCAAGCCTGCAATTTTGCTGTGTTTGCAATTTCCAAGAAGAAAAGCAGCTCACAATTACATGTATTAAACTTTCAGATGATGTTGAAATTATGATGTTACATCATTTATATTATCAGTCAACCTACAGGGAGAGAACGTTAGGTCTTTATGTGGCCCAGGTGCACATTTCTTATAATTTAATCTGCACAAAGCATCCTCATTTCACAAGAGAACTCTAATTCATGCTGTGAAAAACCACAGCATGCCCACCATTCTCCCCCTGGTGCAGTCAGTAAATTACAACTAACAGTTCATAACTGTTATCTGCATTTAATCTAGCGCCCTTTGCAGTGAGTTCAGCCAGCTTCACTCTACAAGCCAGTGACATTATATAGAATGCCATGAATTACCTTCATGGAGATTATGGATAGCAACAGGGTCTGCTTTAGAAAAAAAATAAATAATAAATAAAAATAATAAAAAAGCACACAGTTAATAATTGGTTTTAGACAAATGTGTGTAGGAAAAGCATTTGTGTATGGTTTTCTGAGAACCATGTCTCTCAGCTTAAAGTGACATCAGTAGAAGAGAGCCAACTATCATTTGCCTGCCTTCCTCTCTGTTTCTCATTGTCTTCCTTTTGTTTCTCCATATCTTCCTTGCCCAGTCTGTCACAGGCCAAGGATTAGGATGATGGTGGAAACTGAACTTTCCTCTTGGCCAGATCCCACCAACAGCATCAACTCTGGAAACCCAGGACCACAGTGTTGGAAAAGAGGGATTAATTACTCTCAATTAATATCTAAGGCAAGTGTGTCAAACCTCTCGTCTGCAAGCCATGGACAGCCCAGAACAACTAGTGATGTGGCCTCACAAGATCTTAAATTTTTATCATTATTATGTTACTTTTAGAGATATTTTTCATTTGAGTCAATTGAATGTAGCTCATATCATGGCTTAGAGGGTGCAGGGCAGAGAAAACTACGCTTCTTGTGCCCACCATTCGCACTCAGTCACCCTGAAAACTGTGTGTAACACATCATACACACTTGTGCCACTTCATGAGTAAAACAGTCAGTAATAATACTTCAGCCTACTAATGTGTGTGTGCTTTGAAGACAAACAAACCAGACTGCAGTCAGGCAAACTGAAGAAACAGGAAAATCTATCAAAAGAAATCTGGAGAGTAAATTTTCTCATTTCAAATTTTATACTTTGGCAGTAGATGGAAGTACTGATGCTACAGGTATGGTTCAACTTGCCATTTATAATGGAAATATTGATAACAAATATAATGTCACTGAATAAATGGCTTCTTTGGTGCCATTAAAAGACACAACGAAGTCTTGGTGCCATTAAAAGACACAACGAAGTCTGTTGATTTGTATGAAGCAGAAGAAATTATACTAAAAAGATTTTCTTTAACTTTTGTCAATATATAAGATATAACTACTAATGGCTTCCCTGTGATGGTTGGTAAAAATAAAAAAATAAAAAAAAAAAAAGAAGAAAAGAAAGAGACATATAAAAAACAGGAGATGATAAGATGATACAGTTGATGTTCGCAACATTTGATGAAATATCACTGCATTGGATATCAGGAAAATTTATGTGCTAAAGCCTGAAAATTGATAATGTCATGCAAATCGTCATCAGAACCGTGTATTTCATAAAATCCAAAGGACTGAATCACCACTGATTCAAGGAGTTCCTTAAAAATATGGATTTTGATTGTGGGAACATAATTTTCTTTTCTGTAGGAAGGTGATTAAATTGTGGTAAAATGCTAAAAACTTTGCAAAGTGAAATCAAGATATTTATGGAAGCAAAAGGAAAATTTGTGCCGGAACATGAAAGAAGAAAAATGGCTCAGAGATTTAGTATTTTTGGTGGATTTGACCACTTGTTTAAATGAATTAAACATGCATCTTCAAGGTGAAAATGAACTGGTCTATGCATGTTTCTAACCATAACAGTATTTGAAATGAAACTTAATTATGGCAAGCTAAAGTTATGGTAAGTATGTATATATGTATATATATATATTTTGCATTTTGATACATGAACACTGTCCTGTGAACAGTGAAAAATATTGCAGCCTGGCTTCAGGATTGCTGAAAAAAATAATCAAGTTTTTTGGTTTATTTGTGACTCCATTTTTAGTTGGCTTACATTGCCTAACGTTGGAATGTATAGAACTACAGTTATTCAAATCAAATTAAAAATAGATCATGTCTCTACTTATATGACCTATCTTACCAGACAAAAATATTCCTAACTGTACAAGCATGTCTTATTCATGGCATCTCTTTTTGACAGTATGTACATTTGTGAACCACAGGAAGAGTAAAATTTAATCAAAAGTCTCGGATGAACACCTTGAGAGTTCACTAAGAATGGCAAACCACTGTCATCAAATCAGACTGCTGAATCAGTTTCACAAAAACAAAGACACGTATCCCCTTAGTTTTACATTTTTGTTGACTTCTTTTCTAAGTTTTAATAATAAATATATAGAAACAAGATGTATTGGTACTTATGGATGCTAACTATTTCATATATTTTATATGCACCTCATGACAATTCTTTTTCACTCAATGTGGCTGAGACAAACCAAAAGATAGGACACTCATATTGTAGAGAATTGGGAAGCATTTTCTAACAAATGTGATACAGGGCTGGGAGGAGGCTTGCTTTTTCATTATTTTTACTAATTTGGTTTTTATATTTGTTCTACCTTAAAGGTATCTGAGCTTGCTGCCAGTGCTAATTCCTTTTGAATTTCTATGAGGAGCTTAGGAGAGGGCAGATGACTGTGAAAAGCCATTTGTCAGAGTAGTGGGGTGCTTGAGAAAAGCAAGCTTGTTCCTGTACACCCAAAATGTCCCTCAGATTGCATCATTCCAGAAAGATCCTTGTCATTGTATGCTTTTAGAGGTGGAAATGCCTTCTTTATATTACCCAAAAATCATAATAAAAAGACTAAGGATACTATTTTTGAACCTGTCCAAAGAGGAGTTAGGCAGTCGTCTCTCATTAAAAGCTGGTGGGAAAATAGGTGCCAACTGGCATTAAAATCATAAATCTACCTGGGCTAAACAAAAGCAAGAGAGAGCTGAGAAGACAAATGCCTCTTTAGTTGACTGGAATAGCTGATTCCATGTCAAGTTTGTAGAATTTATTCTTTTTATGCCTTCTCATCTTGCCTACTCTAAAATGAAGGGCAGGAATGGGGAGAAAAAAATCACCCAGGAAGAGTTGCAGTTACTTTGTTTGTTTGTTTTTTGTTTTTAAATTCCATTCTTCTTTCTATTTAATTCAAGTTCATTTCTAAAGGAGATTTCTAAAGGAAAAGTTTAAAAAACACTAATGAAAGATACTTCTGGATAAAGGAACTGCCATACTTTGTGTCTCCAGCCATTTTACAGATATCCAGAATTCACAAGAAATGATTATCATCAATGAGTTAAAAAAAAAACCAACAAAACAACCAGAACCAAAGGAAATCATTAGCAATGTCTCCTACGTAAGTACAATAGGTTTCATACAAAGATAATAATATATCTTAAGCCTTAATGATTTCTGATGTCTCTGATCTTCTAAACAATCATACACTGAAAAGTTATAGAACTCCTAAAGAAGTCCTAGAACAACTTTTATATTGACACATATAATGTAGCATTCTTGGAGTGAGCAAGAGCTCATCAGATAGGCTGTAAAAATTCAAATTTGCATAAATCCAACTAAATGCTGCTGTTTGCCAGCATTAATAAAAATTTATCCATGATAGGAACTGTGTCTGATAGTATGATTCATTTGTTTTAGTGTTAGCCCATGATGTCCCAAGATAATCATATGGTTTTCTGTTTCAGTTGTATGCATTAGTTAGTGTTATCACAGTAAAAGATTAGCAGGGCTCCCAGCTTTGCTTTGCCTGTAGCATACCTAGCTGTAATGTAAGCCTCCTGACTCTGATTTGTATATGTGACAGAAATCATCAGATAAGGAGTTTCGTATCCTCTGTATGGCACATCTTCAGGTTGTAGCACATCAGTAGCATGGATCTCAACCAAAGGTAAGTCTGATGACTTTTCTTTCCTGATACTTGGTGGTCTTGGGGTTATCCAAATTTGAACTTAACATAGAATGACTAGCTCTATTTTTTTTGGAATTGCATATTTTCAAATTTATATCAGAACACAATATAAATTACTGAATCCTTACCATTCTGAGAGTTTCTGAGAAAAGACTGTTCAAAGAACTGTAAATAAGTCTGAATGCTTCCTGCTGTGGTGATGACACACAACACTCCATAGGTTTGACGAGGTCTGTCACAGCAGCTGAAGACTGTAAGTTGTTACTGAAGAGATGTACAGAGGGTATTAATGTGTGTGCAAGTTAATGATTTTGTTCCTTTATAGCTTACCATTTTTTTATTGTCTTGTATTTTTTATAAGCGATAAACACTTAAAGTTTCAAGTGGGTGCAAGTCCAGTGAGTTTCCAGTGCCATGGAAAGTTAGAATTAGCCTTTTTTCTCAGGCTTCTTTACTGACACACTTCCACTTACTTATTTTAGAAGTACCGCACATTCCCCCAGACAATTTCTTGGCTTTCCTGTACTTATCAATGCCAGATACTAGTGCTGGTGATTTTTCTCCAGCCTATTGTGGTTACAGTATTTCTTCTATAGAAATTGTCTGGAGACCACAGACTAATTTTACTAAGTCAGTAGATGGGAATTACATGGCATTGACTCTTGGGCTCTCTCCGTCTGTTTCAGATTATAACTATTGACCTAGAGGTGAAAGGCTCTATATCCCATTACCTATTCCCTGAGTCATACAGTTCCTTATAACAGCACTTTAAACAGATGATGCAGAATGCTAGTTTTCAATAGCATCTCTACTAATAGCACTTGCTCAAATTTGTTGGCAAAAATACCTTCCAGGCTTTTTTTTTTGTTTTCTCATGTTTAGCTGCACTCATGAACTCCTGGTGCTATCTTGAAGTCCTTATGCATCTCAACTTCTCACTGAAAACAAATCTTTTAAAAAAGAGTTACAGGCAAGAAGACCTGGGTTCACTTAAAATTCTGGCATACTATTATTCATAGTAATATACTAGATACAATAAAAGCCTTGAATTCAGGAAATCCCCTGATATCATAATTTCCTATTTTGAACAACAATATAGTTCTTTTCATTTGTGACTGTATCTTAGCACACTTTCTCATTACCACTATCTTAAAATTACTATTCTTTGCATTTCTATCCCATTGTTTAGTATGTGTGTGGCTATAAAGACCTGAGATAAAAAGGAAAGTTAAGGAGGACAACTCTCCTCTCTACTGAATGCAGATGGAAATCTGCACTGTGACCAGCTGTTACGTATGTTGGTTGGTAGCTATTTTTTTCTTTTTCTCAACTACATCATTACATCAAGCACCAGTTATTGGCTCCTATCTCCTATGTGTTATCCTCTAACCGGTTTTTGTTACCTCACACAGCACAAACTAAACTGCTAGAAATTAAAAAAAAATCTTAATAATTTCCTACTTTCATAGTAAGCAGTGCATAATTAGATCCTTTGAAGACAGTCAAAACACTATGCTTTGCTATGGGAGAACCTGTTTTCTTGCTTCAATATAATTTGATCATTTAGGTCTGATTTATTTTTTTCCTCACATTCTAAAATACTTCCACTTAAATTTTAAAAGGGCTTTATCATGAAAAAGCATCAAATAATTCTATTTAGAACATATAGGCAAAATTTACTTGCATAGATCTCAGATAAAATTTTGTAGAAGTATTCTCATACATATTTGCAAAATACATTTTAATAAGTATTTAGCTTAAAGAATCCAACTTCTGATCCATATTGAACTTTGATAAGAATTATATTCTGGAAAACAAACTGGCTCCTGATACACTTCAGCTGTTAAACTGCTTTCCTGTACTTCAAAGAAGTGTGTGTATTTTGGGTACAAAAATTGTAAGTTGCCATCATTGCTCGGGCCTCAGTTGTTTCCCATGCTGCTGTGTGGCTGCAGACATCTGTTATTTTTCATTGTTTTTCTTACTTGTGTGGTGATAAATTTGTCATGGATTGGCAATGCCGCAAAGAAATAGCTTTCTGATATTATCCTTAATATATCTGGCTAACATGAATTAGACATTCTTACAAGTAATTTGAAGTGTTGTAGAAAAATATTTGAAGTTATATAAGATGTAAGCAATGTGCTATTGAGCTATGTGTTTAGCCTACTTATACTCAATGGCAAGAAACAAAACACTGGTAACAAATGAAAATAAATCTCACACAAATAAAAAGAACGCTGTTAAGTATGAAAACACAAACAGAAAAATGCAATCTAATTTTCTAAGCACTTTTTGAACTGGCAAGATGTGTCTGACCGTTCTTTCTTCTCTGATGCTATACTTGTGGGAATGAAAACGCAATCTATTTTTTTGTTATCGTTTTGTGTATTACTACAAGTCAAGTGGGTTTTGGAAGAACAGATGGGGACTAAATTGGATTAAGTTTTATTTTGTATATCAGTGTGAATTACTTAAATGAGAAAAAGTCAAGATTTGAAGAAGTGGGAAGATTCAGATACTGTAACAAAGGTGGTAGCAAAAAGGTTAAGTAATGAGGAAACAATGAAATAGGAAAAGGCAAGTTATAAGAAGTAAACATTAAAAAGAAGCCTAAGGAAAGGCAGAATATGATACAGTGAATCAGCAAATTCAGAGCAGCTTTACCAGTAATCATAGAATCATAGAATGTCTTGGCTTGGAAGGAACCCCAAAGATCATCAAGTTCCAACCCCACTGCCACAGGCAGGGCCAGGGGCTCATGGATATAAAATCCTGAATATAAGAAAAGAAGTCTTATATGTCTACTGCAATATTGAAATGTAGCAAAAAAAGAATCTAAAAGAAAAAAAAAAAAGAGTATTTTTAGGCAGCTTTTGTTTGTAAATGAGCACCAGAGAATATTTATACTGTTCGTTGCATATTGGTATAAGAGATAGAAGACTTAAGTTTGCTTTCTCCTCCTGTCCTTCTAGACGCTTTCAAATACGCGAGTAGGCGACTTAAAATACCTAGAATATGTACTTTGGAAACTCAATTGAGAATGGTGAGGGTGCAAAGTGAAACACCTTTTGCCAAAGGAGAAACGACAAAGATAAAAAAGGATTAAATTTGAATTTTTCATAGGTTTCATTGCAATTTACTCATGTTAACTGGAAAGTGGAGCAGACTGGAAAGAAACAGATAGATTAAGTACAGCTAAGTCTTCCACATTCCCATCTGCTTTTATGTATCTAAAACACAAAGGGCCACCTGTTAATAGAAAGAGACATGTTTTGTTTAAGAATGCAATTAGTCTTTTTTTAGTTAATCGTCTTAATTCGTTTTGAAATCTTTAATCATACAGGAAAAAAAAGAAAAAGATCAGAACAGTTTTACAAATGAAAGTAACAAAAATACGATGAGTAATCAAATGAGTTCAAGATAAAATCATGAAAACTGCTGCATAAACAAAACTGTGGTTAAAAAAAAATTAAAAAAAGCAGTCAACACAACTAAACAAAACATACGAGGAAAAGGAAGAGGGAGAAAGTAAAAATTATCTCCCCTCCATCTCAGTATCTTTCTTGTTTCAAAAATCATATAGTATAAACACAGGCTGAGAAAAGAAAAACAAAACAAGCTCTGTTTACTATATTTAAGTGTTCTGCTTAATTGCACAGACCTTTATAGATACTTCAGCTGGTTCTTTTTAGGCTACTAGTTTGACTTCTTCAGTTACTTTCATATAAAAAAATTATGTAGCTGTGTATTCACATCAAAAAATTATCTACCAAATTGAGAAATGACCTTTACCATTAGAGGCAATAGGAAGTGTGCTTCTAGGTTTTCTTGAAACTTTTGTCCATTTTTGTTTACTTTTGTTGATTCAGCTGTAAATGCAACCATGGGATCTGTACAAAACAAAACAAGAATGTTGTGGTTCTGTGACAATTTTCACAGAAGAGCAGACCCCTCAGATGCTTTTTGGGCTGCTGGTAGAAGTGGAGCTCTGTGGTAGATACAGGACTGGATTTATCCTTCAGTACTTCTTTCAGATTGCTTCTCTTGGCCCTCACCATGCCCAGCTCACCCAGTATCTATCCTGAGCCAGCCATCAGTCACAGACAGATGAGTTGCGAAACATCTGCCTTGAGAGGGAGCGGTCCAAACAGCTCACCGGCTCATCCCTTTCCTCACAGGAAACTAAGATGCTCACAGATGAGCTATATTTGCATCTTCGCTGCCTTTGCTGAAGGCAACCACAGCCCAGTCCTATGAAGACAACAGTGGAAGAGCAGTGTGTGACTCACAGCTGCAGACTTTTCACTAGCATCAATATGTAATATGCTGTGTGCATTTTCTTAGGAAATGCTGCTTCACGCAGCAGAGTAGTGCTGACATTTTGCACTTGGGCTTGCTACAAATGTGTTCCCATAAGAGTTCAAGGTGCGTCTGTTCATGTATAGGTTCCATTTTGCAACACTTTTGTGCAATCTAGTTATCTTATGAAAGAGAGCAAACAGGTAGTCTGTAAGATGTTGCTGGAGTGTCAGGATTGATAGAAATATTGGCTTTTGTTCTAACATGAAACAGACTTTTGGAATAAAGATGAGGAAGAATGAGTTTTAATTAAAATCCTCTCAGCTTATCTTCTCACTCAAGGGAATGTAATTTTTCAACCATTAAAAGCAACTGAAGCATTGCAGTCCTTTTTCTGGAAGGAAAAATAGGTCCTAATAGATCTAGGTTTACACTGTGCAATTTGGAAATATGCAGATGTGCTACACTTGCTTTGCCTGTGTCGCAGTATGGTGTGCAAGATGGAATTTCTTCACCCTGACATGCGTTCAGAAGTGAGCTGCACACAGTGGCAAGAGCTAGGGGTGCACACACTGCTGACTTTGCCAAAACAGCCCGGATAATGTGGCGTATTGCTCTCAGTCTGGCAGCTGTTTACGGTATGCTAATAAATAAAAAAAACTGATTTGATCTGAACTATGTGAATAAAGCCCTTTTTTCTCTCTCCTGTGATGCTGCCGATCAGAAAGATCAGACAATTGTGAGTGAATGGAAAGTGAAAGGACATTTTGCTCTTCTACAGCATTTGGCTGCAATGTTGCTCAGGGACATTATAGCTCCTCCATGTGTTTTTACCGTAAGTAGTATATGGCTTATACTGATGTTGCTGTCTCTTTCCCTTGCAGTTACATGGAAAGTGTATTTTAAGGTCTACTGCAGACAAAAAGTTAACTTGCTTTCATTCTGCATATTATTTAATATGCAATGGGTGAAAAAGGGGAAAAGAGAGATAAATAACCACAGAATTCTAACCTTTATGTCAGTTACTAAAGAAGAGAAAAAGAAAATGAGTAGGTGTTTGAAAAACCTTGTCATACGAGACTTCCACTTTGCTTGGAAAACAAGAATGTTGAAGTGAATCCGTAATCGCTGGAATCTTTGAGAAACAGTAACATTGACCTTCCTCTAATCCTTTTGACCTACTGTCGTTAGTCTGCTTATAAACAGAAATAGAAACCACATGCTGTCAGTCAGAGCATCCCTAATTTCTCACCCTGAGTAAAACAAAGCTGTATCCTTTGTGAAAGAGCTCATAGTTTTTCTCATTGTAGCTGCGAAGGAGCATGGTGAGAAGTGACATTGGAAAATTATGGGTGGGAAAAAGCTGTGGAAACATTTCTTAGATCTGAAAAATATCCATTCAAAAGATAAAAACATGATTTGGTTTTTGTTTTGTTGTTGTTTGTGTGTGTGTGTGTGTGTGTGTATACCTTCCTACGAAGAGATTCTTACTTACCTATAAGTGGTCTATTTCCCCAGCAGATAATTCCTGAGTCATTTACAAAATACAAAAGAACTGGTCACATTTATGGTGAATGTTGGGTACAGCCAACGTAGTTCTCTTGTCCCTCATTGTGCAAGGCAGACTACCGGTGGCCAACATGGGGTGAGGCACGCTTGCGCTAGAGATGGAGGTGCATAGTAGTTTTGGTGAGCCTAGGGGACCAAACTCATCACATGTTCATCCCAACTCATCCTGTGATGGTTCACTGAGCAGTTTCAGTGCATGGGAACTAATTAAAGGGAAAATAACCTGTCCCAGGCCTGTGCAGGGGAGGAGGGTGTATGTGTCCAGAGCAGCGGCTCTTGTTCAGCCAGCTCTGAGCCACGTGCACAACAGGGTTGTTTGCTTAGGGGACCAGACCAACTGTAGGTCAAACACCAAACCCAAACTGCCCGTAGTAGAGATGTGTGCACCTCAGACATTTTGTTTCAACAAAATAATCTTTGCCTTTTGTACTTGTTTTCTTGATATTGTATATAGAATCCAAAGAGAATTGTAATTTGTAGAACTGGGTATCTTCATAAACAACTTTTAGATATGTAGGTGAATATAATTGTAAAAAATTGAATTCCTTGAACAGAAAGACAGTTTTTAGAACAGTCATGACTGCTTTAGATGTATTGAAAGGCATGTGCCCCAAAGCTCTACAACATAACCTTATTTACACCAACAACAAAAATAACGTAAGTTTGTGACCATTACTTTTTGAAAGTTAATTTGTACATCTCATCAGTTTCTTAGTGTTTTATCCCTTCTGCTAACCATAACTGCCCCTGAATCTCTCGTCCTCATTGTGACATTTATGTTAAGGAAGTTTTGAATATGTAAAAGAATGGGTTGTACAAACAACTCTCAGGACTGGGCTGGGGATTACTGGTCCTGCAGTGGGATTGGAGGCTGCACTGAATCAGTGTTATTGATCCTATCGGATCTATAGGATCCTACAGGGCTCTGTTGTTGTTGTTGTTTTGTTTTGTTTTTGTTTTTGTATAATTGTGTATCTTCTTGTTAGGAATTCCTGCTAAGATATTGACTGGTATGCTATATATCAGGTAGTTGGCTGACAGTTTGCCATCACAAAAGTCAAAGTAAATCTGGTGATGGATTTTTATTTCAATGACATGTCAGGATCAATTGCTCTAAGGGTCAAAACAGAACTTACTGAGCCTTGGTTCAGAACAGCATGGAGATTATAAGAAAAGTTTGTTTCCCCGAGGTTCCTAATTTTTCCCCAGTTTCCTCATGTGTGGTAAATAGATGTGCCTGGATTCTTCAGTATTTCTTGCTAGCACAGTACTTGAGTTTAGAAACAGTAATGAAAATTAGATTTGGTTGATTTTTGTTTTTTAAGCTAATTTAAGTTAATTGCATTACAGACTCATGTCTGTGCAGTGGTCCTACTGGATACTCAGGCCTGTGTCTGCAATGCCTCAAGCTGAGAACCTACTGCTCAGTGCTTCACCTGCTCACACATGAACCCATCCCACTTCTTGCAACTATTCCATTGGATAGAGGTTGACTGTAACCGATTCACCTTGTATTAATGGTCTAGATTCAATGTCTTGCTTTAAGTACTGTGTGTGCGTTTGTACCATGTAGAAGGCTGTCACTAAGAAAGACCAAAGCATCCACTGCTACTAAGAAATGACCTAAGGAAATTCTTTTACAGATTACAATTTGTGTATTCTGACGAAAGACCTTTAATATAGATAAATTCCATGTTAAATCACAAAATGATGTGATTTTTTTTTTTTTTTTAACTGAATATGTAACTACAACATCTGCATTTATTTTCTTCTTCGGGTTGTGCTTTAAATTTGTTAAATGTCACCAGTTTGGGGAAAAAATTCTCTACCAAGGTCATTTTATTTGCTGCATAAACTTACATTTGTTCACTTACATTAAGAGGACCCTGCAGTGCACAGTGGTACCTCGAGATGACAATTATTCTGATTTGGAATTTTGTGTACAATAATTAAACAGTCAGGCACCAGCAGACATGTGTTGCCCTGAGATAACATGCTCCTTGGAAGTATCACGAGGCAGAAGGTGAAATTAGTGCCTCCAATGACCTGGGAAATGCATTATCTCGCTGCTGCACAGGCTTGAGGGTGTATTGTTACTGTATACCAACTATTAGTGTTATTAGTTGCATTGTGATTGATTGCACCATGTAAAACATATGTTTAAAACATGTTCACCGTTGTGCATGATGCAGTAATGATGTCTGACGCGGAAGGACTGATAGATATATCAGGTGTGATTTGATAGGTGCATAGGCTGTTTTTTTTCTTCTCTCTACTGGGATCTCCAAGACTGGCAAGTTATCTTGAAAAGGAATTTAACATCAGAGTCCCACAGCTCCAGCAAAACCGATATCCATATGCATGGTAGAGAGTTCTCATGCAATCGACAGAGCATTCACCACTATTAGATATTGTTACTGTACAACACTGTATTATGAACATGTGCATGCAGAAGCATCTTCAGGATGTTTCACTTTAGCCTGCTGTTATGTTTGCCCCTCGCTGTGCCCAGTGCTGCCCATTGCATCATTGTCCAGGTACTGGTGGAAGCCCTTTCTGGCCTAGCCCACCTGTGGGGCCTGGCAGTACCCAGGACATTGTCTGGTTGATGTGGCCACGACAGACAAAAGCCTTTGTGCTGGTTGCTCCTTTCTCAAAGCCCTGCAGAGAGAGGCAGCATCAGGAAGAGGAGAAGGTCTATCTTTAATCTGAGCTACTCGGGAAATCAAAGGAGGCAGATTAAAACAAGAGTGGTGACTGATTCCTGTAGGAGACTGCTTTCCTGTTCCTTTTGATATAATGAACAGGATAATCAAAGCAAGGTTAGAAACCTCCTGTGCCTTTTCTCCTAGGATTTTTGTGATGTCAGTTCACAAAGTATTACAGTAATTGAACACAAATGTGATAATGATTTAAAAATAGTTTCTTTCTTTTTTTTTGTTTAACCGTAGCATAATTTACACTTAGCAGTTTGGCGAGGTACGTGTCTTATGAGTCATCAGGCTTGTGGTTAAACATGTTAAACTATGCTACATCTGCAACTGCTTTGCTCTGTGTGTCTTGGTGTCTTTTTCATAGACTCATAGAATAGCTTGGGTTGGAAGGGACCTTAAAGCCCACCTGGTTCCAACCTGCAGCAGTGGGCAGGGCTGTCCCCATCAGCTCTGGCTGCCCAGGGCCCCATCCAACCTGGTCTTTAAATTCTCCAGGGATGGAGCACCCACAGCTTCTCTGGGCAGCCTGAAAAACTAGTCACAGTGCCTATGCAAAGACTTAATTTCAAAGAGATGGTAGAGTGTTGCTTTTTAAATTCACTTTCAATAATGAAGTAAAATTACATTTAATAATAAGAGAGAAGAGCATATGATAGAAGGCAGATATTGTGGAAAGAGGTATCGGGTTTGCCTGAACTTTAAGACAGATCTTACTGAGTCATAGTGACTACTCCTTCTTCTCAGAGATGCCATGCTGTTTTTTTGTCAAGGATTTCCAGAAAAGAGTGAATGAGCAGCTACCCCCATACTGTTCATGTGTTCTGGCCAGGTGTGCATGCAGTAAAGATGAGGTGGGTTGTCCCTGAGCTACTCCAGCTCCACGTCAAGGCCTCCCTTTATGTGCCCTGCTCCACGTGCAGTTGGGGGTGGCCCACAAGCCACCTCCTGTTACATCTGCTGCAGTATCCCCTGGGAATTCAACAGAAGTATTTCCTGAGATGGCACTAATGCTATGACCCCAGGTGCCCTGCTTGCTCTCATTGGAGCTGGTAGAACATGAAAGCCCAAGTAGTGCTTTACTGCAAAGGGGATCATTATGTCCTTTACTGGCAATACCTGTCATATAAGTAAAATGTGCTACTCCAATGTGATTTAGACGCATTGGTGATTTTTTTTTCTTTTCCTTCTTTTAGTGAGGTTAAGGTGGCAGTGCAGGATCTCAGCTAATTCTGTGCTGGCTTTTTTTGCACTTCAGTTGAATCCACATGGGATGGTGATATTCAGCTCTGCATTACTGCTATTTCTCACTTTAATGACCCTGGTAAATCTTTAATGATTGCCATCACTGTCAGAAGGGTACAAAGGGCCCTCGTCTGTCTTGATGCAACCTTAGAAAATATGCTCACAGATGTCAATTAAAATAATGGCATTGGTGGTAGGTCACTTGTACTTTTACGGGTACCTACCTCTTGCAAAAAGCAACATAAAAATTCCACTCATCATCACTATGTTCACTAAAAGAAAAGTAAATGTAAATGTCTTAGGCTTTGTTTTGATTAAGCAGGGTAGCACATTCCAGACAAAATGAACTGGGACAGGCACTGATCATTTCAGTAAGTCAGTGTACCTAAGATATAAGCTGTTATTTTAAATTAGGTATTCTGAAGTGTGAAATTTTCATTCTATAATACTTGCTTGAAAGTCTCTTTTGGAGAAATTCATCTAACATTAGAACCAAGATTTTTCCACCACTTAAACATTGTTTCATCATGAGTGATTTCTCTATTACAGCATAGCCTTTAAGACATAATTCTCTCAAATTATGGGGTATGGTAGCAGCCCTGTAAGCCAGAAACTAGGTATACAGGTCTTCAGTTTTCATTAATAGCAGTTGCATACCTAATTCACTGAGCAGCACAGAAAAAAAAAAGTGGCCCCCGTGGGTCAACACCAGTGCATTCAATGAGCTCTTCAGCCTCTAAAAATGTCATTAGTGGGAGTAATAGCTGGCTGTGGGCACTAGTGTTCACTCCAGCTGCAGCAAACTGGCTCTCTGGAGAACAAAAGTATGACACAGAGGTGCGTGAGCTCATTTGGTGAAAATCCCATCCATTATTTACTGATAGCCAGCTACCTTGGGTCCCAGTAAGGCTGAAAACCTTTTGGAGGGCTAAACCTTTAGCCTAAAATTAGACTCAGCTAGGTGAACTGTAGACTATATTTGACAGGATATGAGTCAAATCTACCCCCTTTCTCCCACTTGTTCTGTATCACCAACTTATTTGAATGCGTTGATAGACCCTGACCCATTGCCATGTACCACCACCCCTCTCAGAACTAAATTTTCATGCTAAGCCAATCTAGGTCTTGAGCAGTGTGTGTGTGTATGTGTAGAGTAAGCAGGTAGATGGGAAGTTGTTCAGTGGTATTCCATCACCAGGTGCCCTATACAGGTATTCATGCCTAGTTCAGATGCAAGGTTGAAGAGTCTGTTGGCAGACTGGGCTGTACACAGTAGTCTGAAACAGGAGTATTGCATGCTCAAGACTAAGGCAAGGACTGAGTGACATTTCAGCCTTGCAGTGGTGGAGTGTGAGATCAGGTAAGTCCATTTTCCTAGTCAAAATTGGAATCATATTTTTTTCTTCTCATAGTGTCTATATTAAAACCTAACTTTTTGTAGAAAACGTAATAAACTACCCACAGAAAGTTATTTCCATGGAAATTTTAAGATACTATAGCTATAAATATGGTTGCTCTTGTTCTGCATTTCAATACAAAGAAAACCCGAGAACATTTTTGCAGTACGTTGCAGTTGTTAGTATTTCAACCCATGCAAGAACCTGAATGTGAGAGCAAGGAAGGGTGGATGACCTACAAAAATACCGCATGCTCTTAATTCATTTAAAACAAATAATTACAAGTTTCAAACATTGATATTGGTAACTATATATTATTTTATTCATAAAGCATACATTCTTGCTAGATTTTTATTACATTTATGCAATTGCCTAACTTTGTTGTTCCTTTTGATTTTATGGGTTTTTTTTGTTTTTGTTTTTGTTTTTTTTTCTACTGTAATTATTTTCCACTTCTAAGTCATTTGATCTACATTTTCCTTTAGACCTCTGCCTCTTGGTATAGATTACTAGAAAGGAGTTCAATTACAATTTTGTCTCTGATGTGGGTATTTCCTTAGTGAAGACTGTACAAAGACATCTCATTCTTAAGGTTCCATTTCAAACAGGATTTCACGTGCAAAATAAAAATAAAATTAAAAAATAAAGCAACTACCCTAACCTGAACAGTTCAGGACTTTATTTCAGCTTTCCTCAGTTTGTGCTTGATAGAGTAATGTCAACAGCAAATGCTTTGCATTCTTCATTACTCTATAGATTCAAGTAGTGCCAAGTTTACTAATTCTCTCCTTGTGAATTTTACATATGCCTCTCTAAAAGAACACAGCAAGCTCTTCAAAAATGAAGGATATTACAAAATTCAGTTATAATTTTAGGATACAAAATTCCTTGGCTAACTACACTTTGTTGTTTGTTTGTATGCAGGATTTCCTGTCAGTTTTTTGTTTATTGTTTTTTTTTTTTTTAACTGTAACATAGATCATTAACGTAATATTGAGGGAATATATATATGTAAAACATATTTTAATATAAATTGAACAATATAGTCTTAGTTAAAATTTTTGATTAAAGTATTTTAAGCCTCATTATCAGATCTGACTTATAGAAGGACTGTTCACTCTACACTTACAGCACTTACTTTGATTGCTGAGTTTTGTAAGAATTTATGAGTAACAGTATTAATTACTTTGGATTATATATTTTATTAGATACGATATTTCAGCACTATAATTTTTGAAATTTGAAAAATGAACATTAACCTACTTGGAATTTATCCTAAAGTCAAAGCTATAAATTTTTCTCTTTTTTATAGGTATATTTTTTAATTTTAAGTGTCATAATTTGTACCCCTTTCCATTCTACATTGTAATATTTTCTTCATATTATTTTTCCTTCAAATCCTTGGCAGTAGAGAGGCCATGCAGAGAGATCTTGACAAATTAGAGGGCAATCATTAACCCCATGAAGTTTAACAAGAGCAAATGCTGAGTTCTGTACCTGGGGTGGGACAGCCATGAGTATATGTACAGACTGCAGGATGAGGGGCTGAAGAGAAGCCCTGCAGAGGGTGATATGGGGTTCTGGCTGATGGCAAGTTGAACATGATCCAGCAGCATGCCCTGGCAGCCCAAAGGGCCAACCATACCCTGGGGTGCATCAGGCCCAGCACTGCCACCAGGTGGGGGAGGGATCATCCTGTTCTGTGCTGTTTGGCCTCATCGTCTGCACTGGGTGTAACTTTCGGTGCCAAGGACATAAGGAGGACATGAAACTGTTAGAGTGTCAAAGGGAGGGCTGGGAAGATGGTGAAGGATTTAGTCTGGAGGGTAAGATATATGAGGAAAAGCTGAGGTCCCCTGGTTGGTTCAGTGCAGAGCAGAGGAGCTGAGGGGAGACTTGATGGCAGTTGCAGCCCCCCATGAAAGGAGCAGAGGGGCAGCACTGAGCTCTGCTCTGTGTGACAGCAACAGGGCCTGAGGGAATGGCATGGAGCTGTGTCGGGGGAAGGGCTACTGGGGGTTAGAGACAGGTTCTGCACCAGAGGACACTGGGGACCTGGAACAGGCTGCCCAGGGCAGTGGGCATGGCCCTGAGCTGCCAGTATTCACAGTTTGTACAATGCTTTCAGACAGAGAGTTCGGTTTTTGGGTGGCTGTATGTGGGGCCAAATGTTGGACTTGTTGATCTTCATGGGTCCCTTCCAACTGGGGATATCCTGAGATAGCATCTGTGTTTGTTACTTGAGAAGAGAGGGGTGCACAACTCTACTTTCCCCAGTTGATTTAAGAATAAAAACTAAGAATATATTTTCTTAAATAAATTTTCCTATATTTTCTTGGCCATCCCTCTTGGTAACTAAACACTGCTTGACATAATTTCAGAGATGGTTCTTCTTTGTGTTTAAAGTTGTTGACTACTCTGCCTATCCAGAGCCATTTGACTAGTCTTCGAACTCAGAAAGGACAATCTCACTGCTAATCTGTTTTCAAGCAACTCACAGCTGTACCAGCTAGGCTGAATGCAAAACAAAACACTTGCTCTTCACAGCCATTCAATGGTGATGGGAGCTAAGCTGCACTTGCATTTTGTGGGAACAGGAATTGCCATGCTTCCCAGAAAAGGTCACCTTTTTTCAAAATATCTGAATGCAAATCTGATTGAAAACAACAATATGCTAAATGACTACTGGGGTGAGAGAGAGAATGCTTTAATATAAAATAAAGAGGAATTTAGTGGCATTTGCAAGCTGAAGACTAACTCCTGGACTCCCAGCTGCCTGATTAGCCCAAAATCCGCCAGAGCCAGGGGGCTCTGTGTACCTTGGGGTAGGACCTGAATTCCTCAGCGTCTATAAAGCAATGATTCCCACAGGTATCATTCATGTTCATAGAAGTTCTATGAGTTATACTTGCTTTTGTATCAACAGGATGAGGGGAAATGGTTTTAAACAGGAAGAGGGTAGATTTAGACTAGAAATTAGGAAGAAATTCTTTACTGTGAAGGTGGTGAGACACTCGAACAGGTTGCCCATTGAGGTTGTGGATGTCCTCTCCCTGGAAGCATTCAAGGCAGGCTGGGTGTGGTTTTGAGCAACCTGGTCTGGGAGGTGTCCCTGCCTATACTATGGGGTCGGTCCCTTCCAACTCAAACCATTCCGTGATTCTATGTGTTTTAGTAGTATAATTTAGAAGTCTGGGCATTTATAGAAACATATGGGTTTATATGACTGAATTCTAAATCTGCTAGTAAGATGTGATTCTGTCTTTGTGGTTTTTGATTTTTGGAGGCTGTGTACCTGAACAGTCAACTATGTGTGTAATTTAAAAAAAAGGGGAAAAAAAGAGCAAAGAAGTTGCTAGCAAATGCTCACACAAATCCTTACTCATTTATTATTTTTCCTCTGGCAGCCATCAGAAGTTCTTGCTTCCAGAAGTTTCTTGAAGATATACATAACTTATAAAGCAGAAGTAAGCCTTTATACACAGGCTACTTACTCAAATATTTACATCTTTTTTTCTTTCAAAGAAACACATCATGCTGGAATTTGTGGTAGATTTTGAAATATGTATTTCACATCTCTGTCTACATCCCTGTACGTACTATTCGTGATGTAGAACTCATGGGTAAGTAGTTGAAAACATTTCATCATTTGTTATTGTCTTTCTAAAATAGATTTTCAGTTGAATGTTTGAAAGACATCTAATTACATTTATATTATTTATTTATATTATATTTATGCTGTAATTCAGGCACATATTAGATCAAAATTGCCACCGGAAGAAACACTCTTCTTTCTTCCTGTTCCAACAAAGTGCTTATGACATTGTGCTTCGTTTTTTTTCTCAGTCTTGTTGTGGTCTTTCTGTGAAACACCCAAACCCAGAGCCTTCAAACAGGTCTGTTGATAACAAAGAAATTTTTTTGTCCCTTCTGACACAGTTTACCATGAATTTTAGCCAGAACAGTTCTACTATTGCAAATTGACATATGGAGATTGGTTGTAGTGTATAAACAAACACTTTTTTTCAGATTATCATTTGGGAAGGCAGTGGTGAAAATTAATTATATACATCAGTCCTTGGATATTTATTGCAAATGTCTAATAACAAAGCTTGATTTTTATGTGCAGTTTCCAGAAATAAATGAGAATATTTACACTATTTATACAAGTAGATTTTCAAGGATTTTCAAGCTGTCAGTTAAAAAAAGACAGAAAGAAAGAAGTAACATGTTTAAGATCTGCTGGGTTGCAATCTGTGAAACTGTTTTTTGAAGAGATGAGATGTAAGGAACTTTTGCCTGAGCGCACACTTTTTCCTGGGATAGCCCACAGATTTTTAGGTACTACCTTTTTCCTTTGCTGACAAAGGTGGCTGGGACAACAGTGAAACCCTTCATATCTTCCAGTATTTCTCTTTCTTTCAGATAGCACCTGAGGCTGTAAACTAGAAGAGGACAGTGAAGTGTGAATTTTGTGTGATAGTGCAGGAAGCTGGCACAGTGCCATCCTTTCTGGACCAAAACTCTGCTGTTTAAGTGCCTGTGTTCATGGGAGACCAAACTGATCCAGTAGATCTCATCTTATGTCATGAGAAGTGAACGTTTGCCACAACTGCCATTTTGTTAACTACAGGTACATTGACTCCTCTTGTAGTCTTAGTAATTTTCTCCCACAAGATTATTATCTTATATGTGATTATGTGACACTTCCACCTTCAGCACACACACCTTTTATTTTTGGGTCTGGAATTGGAGATTTGCTAATTGTTTGGTCTTTATGAATATGCAAGAAGCCTTTTCTTTCCTTATCATCACCTTTCCAGCAACCCATACCAAATGAGCATAGACCTCAGGCGTGCATTTTGCATGAAAGCATTGCTAATAGTATTCAGTTTATCTTGGACAATGGGGTCCTGCAGGATCATGACATTTTGCAAAGAAGATCCTCTACACAGGGCATTCCTCAATTTGTAAGCACCATTACAGAACTATTTCAAGAGTTTGACATCTTCTGAGTTAGAGACTGAGTTAATATGGATAACAGTCATTAGAGAAGTAAATGCGTAAAAAGGTAATAAATGGCATTGAATTCTTTACATGTAGAATGTGTTTTACTGGGTACTGTCCACTGTTTCACTGGTTAAATGTGCTCTTCATTCCTATGTTAGTATTCTGGGGCTGATGAAATGAATAATAAACATCTGCTGTATGTTCATCAGATTGGTTTTATTTCTCATCTGTGCCATAAGAACCAACTACTAAAACCTTTTCACATCACTTCTGCAGATACAAGATGAGTTACATTGATAGTATAAGCAGAAAAACATTTAATGTAAGTGATGCCACGTATTCCATTTTGGAAGGCAAAAAGGAAAGTGTATTGGCCTTACATCTATGTGCTAGTACAAGACTGGCTGGATTAATCTTACAGAACCCACTCTGTTGAAATATAAGATTACTGGCCCTACTCTTACTCTGTCTCTGCTGGCCTAACAAATCTTGTGAATGATCTCAGATTCAAACGAGCCTAAGGTCTACAAGCATTTGCATGAACAGTTTTTCACTGACTTTATGCAGTTTCTTTAATTTTTGCAGCTATTTTCTATTACAATCTATTAAGATTGGCTAAGCATTTGATAGTAGAAACTTTGCTTTGGTATACAGCTGCTCTTATTTTCTGTGATGGCTTCAGATTATTTTTCTCTCACAAGTAGATGCAGATCCTAAATCCCTCACATAAATTCCTTTGGGATTTTACTGAAATTATTTTAATTGATTTAAATCATTCAGTGATTTAATGCTTACCTGCTAATAATTATTATATCAGAAGATGGACATCATAGTTGGCTCATAGCACAGCAAGTCTCCAAGATTTTGAATGTGGCTCCATGCATTGCTACTACAAACACTTCAACATGTTATTTTTACTATTTTATCTTTTTTTTTTGTTTTAATCATCCACCAGCAGTACTTGATATGCTGAGACTCTTTCAGTGTAACATCAAAAGTATTGAAGTAGATGATGTGAACTTATTTCAGAGATAACATTTTGAGCACTTTCTACTCTTTTAATGTTTTCCATGCAGTGCAGCTTTGGAGGAATGTGTTGACACAGACAAAGTAGCATTCAAAAACAACAACTAAATTATACTGCTGCTGGAGAAATGTGAGCCAAAAAGAATTCATTTTGATACTCTGATCATAAGCTGTGAATGCAGAGTTTGCTGGTAAGAAAAATCTAAAAGCAAAAAGCTGAATTTATGCTGCTTAAGGATACATGATGCCACTGAGAGATGAGCAATGCATTTGTAAGGTAGGACTTCTGGTAAAATAATCTGAAAGCACACAAATGGGATATTTTTGCTCTCTTTTTTAAAAATTTGCTGATAGCTCTTTAATTGTATTGTGTATGTGAGATGCTTGTACATGTGTCTGATAGAAATGTAAGGATCAAAGCAGCTCATGGCATGTCACTATAATTTGAACTGGAGATAATAAGGGTTATGCTCACTTACTGTAGAGATGCATTTGGCCTGGTGTTTTTGTAATCATTGTATAGACAAGTCTAAAGAGTGAAATTATCCTAATTGCTTTCTTTATTGTTTGATTTACTAGTGCTCTAAATGAGGGAATAGGTTACGTTTTCTTCCTTCCCCCACCCAAGATCTTCTTAATGTCTGCTTTTTTTTTTTTACTCATGAGTGCAGAATTATTGTTACTGTTATTATTATTACTTTTATTGTTACTACTGTTATTTTTATTACTGTTATCATTATGATTAAAACAAGCAATACTTTTCAGCACCTCACCTTTAAGGCAGCTTGTGGATTTTTCCCTTTTGATTTTCACTCTTTTTCTTTTACCCTTCTGTAAACTTGGATTTACACTTCATCTCATACTGGCAATCTGCCACGTCCTTCTGTGTTCTCATTTACTTGTCCCTTTGTTTTGCTGCTATCTTCTGGTGCATTTTCCAGTAAAATTAACAAGCTCTTACTACCCTATGACTGAATTTGGTCCACAGACTGATCTAAATATGCTGTTTATGTCTGCATGTCCTTTGTGTCTGGAACGGGTTCTGCTTTAATATTGTAATTACTGTTAGAGCTGGTTGGAAAATCAAATTTTTTTAATTAAAGCTGTTTCACAAAAAGCAAGTTTTAAAAAGATACTTCCATTGAACACTGTAGAAGTGTTCTCATTGTCTCTTTGAAAGACTGCAAACAAGTTTTTGCTTGTTAATATTTTGTTGAGACTTTGATATATAAAATTGAAATTACATTAAGTTGTGGCTTTTAAAAAAATCATAATGGTTACACAAATGTGAAAAATATTTTCCTATGCTAAAATCTTGGGTTTATATGTATGTGTATGATATAGGAGGATGTTTCCAAAGTATAAAATTCAGCACTGCATTTTCTATCACTTATCTGTATGCAGACTAATTTTGTTTCTCCTAAGAAACTGTATCATAAAAATAGCTTGAAGATGAACCGTATGGTTTACTTTCATTTTTCAAGTTTGGGCAAGTAATTTTATCTAAATGCTTAAAATAGTTGAGTTTTATTACTATCTAAAATGTTCTTATGGCAGAGTGGTCTATTAATCGCAGAGCACTCAGGAAATTAAATTGCAAACATAGGAGTTGCTCATGATGTAGTCACTTCATTTTATAGTTTATTATTAGAAATCTGGAAAATGCAACCTAAATTTAATAAAACAGATAATTAATTAGGGGGTGTATATCATCAACGTATGTGGTGCTCTGAATATGGAAATAATATTGCATTCTTATATTTCATCTTTCCACTGTGAATGATAGGACCTGTCAGATTTTTAGTTTAACGTACTGAAACGAGTAATTATTGAGAACACCAACTTCAAAAATTGACTGTGAAAATTGAAATGAAAATGTTTTTGGTGACTTTGATCCATTTGGTGGTTTATCTGAAAGCATGAAAATCGCCTGGTGTTCTGGCAGAGGGAATATCTTCTTTGAGAAGGAGCACGGCATCAAATCAGCCTGATGATACCTTGGAAGAGTCAGATGGGGAGGGTCTCAGACATTCTGTTCATGTTGCACGTAATCACATTTCTCCAGTTCACAGAAGGGAGAATGGCAACACATAAGTTCAATAACTATTCCAGCATTTTCATTGTCTGCAGAGGATAATACAGTATATTATTTCTTCAGCTGAAGGAATAAAACATCCCTATGGCTTGTGCTTGCTGTGTGATGTGGTTATAAGGGTGTTATGGCAAACTGTATATGCCTTCTGTGGAGAAGGAACTAAGCTGGAAAACATTGCACCCCACTTTATCTGACCTTGGGGGATGAAAGCACTGATCTCCATCATTAATCCAGTGTAGGTACACTGTGTAAGCTAAAATAGAACAACAGAGACTTTTTACTCCCTTTCTGTCTCTGATTCAAGCTTACAACTGAATGGAGCACATTTATGTATATATTACGTGATTTGTAACAGAGAAGCTGACAGTACAGCTTTACAGATGCTGTTACTGAAGCTAGTGTTTGTAGTGTTTATTCTCCATAAAATTTATAACTCACGGGAGACACCATAACACAAACCCAAGCATTGTCAATCATCAGATGATGCTTTGTTTCTTTCTAGCCTTTATCATGCTCAAAAATAGCCTGTCAATATCCATCAGCTCTCACAGCAAAGCTGTGTGAAAGCATAGGGAGGAATTTCTGGCCTGCTTCACAGATGGGAAAATGAGGCAGTGCAAGAAAAGGCCTGCTGGAGGTCATATGTCCTATGTGTGACAGAAACAGGATCAGAACTCAATACTTGGCTACTAAATTTGCTTTCTTTTTTCTTTTTTCCCCACTCAATATCAGTGTGTCTTTGGGTGGTGTAGGTTGAAGGGACCAATTTATTTTTAGAATAACACAGGGGAACTTGTTATTCATCATCCAGTACTGACTCATGTTGGATCATCCTGCTTTGTATACTTTTACAGAAAATTAATAGTATATAGCCAGCATTTATACTGAAACAGAGTTTTGTCACCAAATAGGTAGGAAACCCATTATACTGAACTCTGTGTATGAAGCGGATAACCAAGCAGCGAATAAGTAGTCCATGCCATAAAATATTGCTGCTTCAGCTGTAGCGACTGCTCCAAGAAAGATACCACAGTAATTCCTGAGGTTCTGGTCTGGAGCCAGGGAGCCCTGTGTGCCATCATCAGCTCTTCTAGCATCATCTTAGGAATTTATTTGCTGCTTTTCTGTCTCATTTCTCCACATGTAAAAAGGGTAATAATGGTTCTCTTCCTTTCAAGGCCTGGATGACAGTCTCAGATGCTGTGAGAAGTAGCTGAGTAATTTGATAAATTTGTTCAGAGTTCTTCAAGAAAAATTAACCAGCAATGGGGGAACATGTTGTGCAAGAAGTAGTGCCAGCTTATAGCTGGACTAGCTTTTTCACTTTTATATCATCCCATAGAGAGTGCACACTGGGAAGACCTACCCCTACTTCATGTGCCTGGACATTCCAGACCTCTGAAGGTGTCCTGCTGATGTGTGACTGTTTAATCTTGCTGCTAATATTTACTTAGAACGAAATTCCAGGATTTTTTTTTTTTTTTTTGACTCAGATTGGTGAGATCTGCTTCTGTTGTTCAGCAACAAAAGCAAGGCAATCTGCCAAATTATTCAAAAATAATTAGAACAGATGGCAAAGGATGGCAGCTCAAACCTTCCAGAAAGAAACACCTAACATCCTGATTGCATTTCACAGATTATACATTGACTGAGATACATGCAGTAAGGCACTTTTTATGAACTTTTATTGACAGTTTTTATTTCTCGCGACTGAATTTTGATCTGGTTAGATTATTAGACACTAGGTAAGATAACTTTAAGACAAATTTCACAAAAAAATAAGGCAGTGCGAATGAGTGAATTCTTTAAGTTTTCGCATGACTAAGAGAGAAATAATTGGTTACCAGTGCTTTTCTGCTTATTGTACAGTTTTCTTTTTCACTGGTATAATTTTTAGTTCTGTCAGCCCCAAACCTCACAGCAATGTCTGATGGAGTGAGTAGGCATGTTACGAGAAGACTTGTGAGGAGTGAATCATACCCTGGAATTTGAAGTAGCTCTTTTGACCCTTTCAGCTTGTCAGAACTTCCCAATCTCCTACTGTGAGGTAAAAGTAGGTCAGCACCTGTGAAGAGGCTCTCCATCACCACATGGCCAAAAATGGCCTCTTTAATCACAACTTGGAAGGTATTTTAGTCCCAGAAGAGCAAAGAGTTTAAAGCTATGAAATAGTAGGATGAAGGAAAGAAAAAGAAGTTTTTCTGTCATTCTAATGGCTTTCAATCTCACTTGAGGACCATTTTCTGGCTTAGAGGGTGAGATGGAAAGATTTCCAAAGATGAGAGATAAGTAAAGTCAGAAGGAGGAAGGTGAGGTTTTTACTTCATCGCTAGCTTTCAGAAGCTGTAGTTTTAAGAAAAGTAGCAAGTAAGTGCTGGCAGTGTCAGCAATAGACAGATTCCATTGGTTCCAGTATACTTTCAATCAGGTAGTGCAGAAGAAAACCCATTTTATCTGTAGGATAGATGTAGGTGAAAAGATAAATTCTGCTTACAGCTGAAGCTTCCTTAGCTTGTAGAGCTAAGGATATCAGGCCATCACCAGCACTTGTACCCTAGGGACAAGATTTTAGTTAGCAAGCCCTGGAGCACTCTCTCAAGTATAGAAAGAGAAAATAGGCAGAAAGCTGACAGTTCTAAACCAAATGGGGACAAGAGACACCCTTGCTTTCTGTGAGCAGTGTACTGGATGCTCTTATGTTGTAGAAGTTGCACTGCAGAAAGCTGTGTCTCCATGGAAGGAAACAGTGCTGGAAACACTGAAAATGGAGATTATAGTGGGGTTTTTTGGAAGGAGGAGTTTTCAGAAGCTTTAATGTTTGCAGACAAACTCAACTTCTAAGCTTAGTAAACTGCTTATTGAATTAACTACCTTGCAGTGAATAGAAAATGGGCCAGAATGGGCCAAAGATTTTGAGTGAATATTATCAGCTTGTGTCTTTGACCTTACATGATGAAAAAGGAGAAGGCAAGCACCAACTGCAGATGCTATAGGAGAGAGAGCAGTAGATTCAAATTCCAACCAACTTCTAGTGCTTCTCTTATTCTGGGGGTACTTGGAGCTTATTTGGGTGGATTAGTAAAACAGAGTGCTACTTCCTGTGCTACTACCAGTGTCAGGCTGTCAGAATGGATTCTGTTGCAGGTATGTGTTACTTTGAGTGATATTTTCAGAAAAAAAAATAATAATGTGGGTCTTGAACAGAACAGGCAGTGAAATGGGAAGAAGGGAGAATTAAGCCTGTCACGTGGGAAAGCAGTTTCAAGGTCCTGCTTTGAAAATGTAGCATCCCAGGGACTTCATAGTGAGCACATAGTATATACCGTACTAAATACAGAAACCCTCTGAGGGGAAGAGCTGCTCACAGAAAATGGAGCAGCAAAGATGACTTCTTGGCAGGGCAGTAAGAACACATTTTGCAGGTACATTTTAGGACCTTATGTTCCAGATTTCTTTGTATCAAGCACAGCTGGAAATGTTACCCGGATCACAGACAGAGGCTTTAGCTCCAGAAACTCAAAAGCATCTGTGTTGGCATAAAATGACCCCTAAATCAAATGTCAAAACTTTGAAGTATTTTCCCAAAATAGCTTTTTCTTTTTTCTTTTTTCTTTTTCTTTTTCTTTTTCTTTTTCTTTTTCTTTTTCTTTTTCTTCTGATATTCTGCAAGACATTCAGAAATTATTTGCTTCAGTTTGATTGCTTCACCTGTTGACCCCTCAACAGGTGGGGCTCAATCTGAGATACAGCGAGCAGCTCAGGGAATGAACCAGTTTCAGAAGAAAATGCTTAAATTGAGTGTGTGTAATAACATTTTGTCCTGATTTCTCATCTATTCTTGGGGCTTGAAGGGGTTACATCCTGGGGAAGTAGGGGTGGGAAAGAGCTGTCTGTTTAAGGTCTCAGTCCCAAGTACCTATGGAAGTAGAGGGAAAAGTCTGTGGGTTCAGGCTTGGAGATGGGGAAAAGACCAGGAGATGACACTGAATGGCATCATCTGGAACTGCAGAAGGAGGGAGCCCCAGAAGAGATGCAGAAGGTTTTGCATCTTTCCTGTCTAAAGCAAGAAGTAAAGCATCTGGATAGAAGCAAGCCCCTGCATGGAGATAGGAAGCATCGCTCATTCTCTCTGGCATGCAAACAGTGAGGAGGGGGCCAATGGGAACGAGGGAAGACTGATGTCCCCACACTAAATAGTCCTGAGGCATTGTTTTCTGAAACCTTGAACCGTTTGTGTAAAGCTGTAGGGGAATCACAGTTGATGCACGAGTACCTGTGACAACCAAACTGACAGAGGAATTCACATAGGAGATGCAGAAGGAGCTGTGAGCTAGAGGCTTTGGGGATCCTTCCACTAGCTCCAAGGAACGGATCTTCATTTCTTACCTCACTTCTTCATGTTCTGTAGAGCCTCTTGCTTTTGCTCCACATGAGCAATTTCATGAGCCTTGTGCTGAGGACACACAGGGTTTTGGGCTCACTGATGAAATCTCATTGCTGTTGCCGGGAGAGTTGAAGGGGAGGACTCCATGCTGAGAACCTTGCTTTGTATTTATTTCTTGGGTTGGTAAAGGCACCTTGGCTAATGCTAGGTGAGACCCAGGGCTAGTTTTAGCAATGAGACTGGAGTGCCACTGACATTGCAGAAAGGTTCAGAAGAGCTGCAGGATCTGGTGGGTACAAAATTGGCATAGTTTTATCTGTGTGAACTAAGTACCATCAGACTACAGTTAGTAGCAGATGATCTTATCTAAGCCTTGCATGTGTTGTGGCATTAGACCAGTTAAAAACTTGCATTATTTTTATGACTTAGGCTGGAAGAATCTCAGGTAAAGAGAGGCTTTAGAAGCATTACCTGTGCAAAATTTAGAGCTGACTGTGCCTGGGCCTGAGATACAGAAGAGGAAAAATTGCAAACCCAAGGGAGTTGGAGCAAGATGAATCTGACTGCTTTTTATCTCTATGTTATTTAACTCTAGGTGAATAAATTGGTGCTGAAATAATGGTACATGTGACAAAGGAGTTCTGATACTGCTAACAGCACTTCCACTTTTCAGTGTAGCAGCTTATCTGAGCTTAGTCCCAGTGGCAAGTTTTAGGCTCAGGAGATAGCATGGTAAATGGTGTGTGGTATACACAAAGAATGCTGCCAGCTTGAGTTTCTTTTTTATGGTGTTTAATTTTTGTATTACCATAATTGAAAACTGCCTGCATTGTTTCCTGAAACCTAGGGAGAGGCAAGACAGTTGCCAAAGTAACATCATCTTTACATTTCACCAAGTCACCGTAATGCAATTGCTTTGCCCTTAACATCTTAAAAGAGTAGCGAAATGGAATTTGACTTCAGAGGAGAAAATAAGTGCAGGTTGCAAATAGAACAGGATTCCGTGCCGTTAAGTGGATTATACTCCTGTCAGGGTACTCCAGATTTTACAGACACAGATCTGAATTTAACATATGGCCCCAGCCCTAGGCCAGGGTCCTGTTTGAATTATTCCAGGCTTGTACGTAGAAAGCTGTGCTCTAAACATGAATCCAATTACCAGCTGTAGTCAGGCAATTGAACGGCCACAGAAGAAATACTTTAATAGATGGGGGGGAAGGAAGGAGGGAGAGGAGAGGGGAGAGGACTATGATTTGTGTGGTAATCAAGAAGAGAAGGTCAATTGTAATAGAACAGGCTGGTTTAGAAGACAAAGCTAATGCAGGATGCCTTCCACTCTGTTGAGGGATGCTATCAATGGATCTACTGCTTTCATTACAAAAAATGTCACTAACTGACAAGATGAATATAGGCGGGGAAAGAAGGTTTTTGATGGATCAGGTGATTAAAACCTAGACTGCAGACGAGCAATTAACAAACGCCGTACTGATGACCTGTACAGGAACTTAAGAATATGAAGGGAGGAACAGAGAAGGTGCAGCAGTGTGCACACACATGCGGCTGTTTTTGATTGATGACACTAGATAGGCTTTTAAGCATGTTTCAAACTAGTGTAAAGTACTGAATAGAAACACCAAAAATACCTATTGTCCCCTGAAAGTATATGGTTTTGTTAAGTGTGAAACTGCAATTCGAGCAGCTAGCATTCTGCTCTTCTAGAGGCGGCAGGACCAGAAATGAATACCTATTGATCACTCTTTGTATGATGACTGTGCGCAATAGCTGCTCAGAGCCCGGCTTTGAAGCGTCTGCTGTGTCAGTGCACGAATTATACTTTTCAGCTGCTCATTTACTGACAGCAGGCTGGGCAGCTGACACTCTGACTCCTAGAAAATATATTGTGTTTTTTTCCTCCCCGTCTCAAAAGATCAGGATTTCTGAAGAGATCTGAAGATGTACTTTCTGCTAAGTTTGAGAAACGTCAGCTAAACATTCTGTACCCTCCCCTCTGCTACGAATCAACCTATAAATCAGAAGGACAAAGTTCTTGGTTACTTACATTTTGTTTACTGCTGTTTACATAATGTTATATGTGATTCTTGAGATATGGTAAATGAGCTAAGACTTTCATCAGTTTTAAAATGCTGGCTTTGATCAATGAGAAGAATTGATGGTCAAAAAGCTTCTAGAGCAGTGAACGTTCAATTTATGGTTGAAAGAAATGCTATGGATTTCTTGAAACATTTTTGGGATTTTTATTAGGTCTTTCATAGCATGAAGTACTGTACTGCAACATTTAGGGGGAATATAAGAAAACCTAAATGCTTTGCTGGAAACATCTGTATTTTCTTTTCAGGAGAAAACAGCTTTTTTAAAAAGTGGGGCATCAGAAGTTTTAATAAAATGTCGAAAGCTATTTATTCTATAAAAGCATATGGTGTTAATGTATCCATCAGTGCTGATAAATCCATCATGGCTTAATCTGTTGTGCTCAGTGAGGTAACAGGACAAGAAACAGCCATCTGCTTACCATATTTGATTGCTGTTTCTTTGCACAAATACAGTCCTGCTTTCAGCACTTAAGAGTGATTAGCTGTAACTTATGGAGCTTGCTGTGGCTTACCCACTGAGTAATTACTGGAGAAAGCAATCGCAAGAGCATCTGAACATGGGGGCAAATTGTTAGCAACTACATTTGTGACAAGTTTAAAGTCTAAAAAATCTTCCTACCAGTGTGCCATAAGGGAAAGAAAAAAAGGGCAGAGCACAGGCTGTAGAGGATAGGGATGTCTATTACAGATATTTTCCAAAGCCTAACCCGCAAAAGCTTGAAAAGCCTGATTTCCTTCCCCTCCAAGCCCCCAAGGCAAAACAGTCCTTGATTAAAAAAAGGGGAAAGATTTTAATTGCTCTTTCTCTCATATTCCGAGCTGGGTAATTTATTTTTCCGGTAGCTGTGCTGGTTCAGGGATGGAACTTTATTCTGCATCTCCCTCCCTGTGCAAACCTCGTGCTGGGATAAATTCAGGGGCCAAGACGAAACCTTCTGTGCCGCTGCTTTAATAGGACATTTTATTTAGTGCATTAAAAGGAGCTAGTCTTTTTTTTTTTAGAATGGTCATTTTGGAGAGATCTACTCCCCAAACCCAACCTTCATGAATCCCTGTCCTGCGTGGGATTTCATCAGCCAAACATTTGTTTGCACAGTGGCAAATTAAATGTATAGAAAAAGAGAATTCATTTAGAAGAACATCCTAAAATACTCAGAACAAGCTCAGAGTGCCTCTTCAAACACTGATTTTGTCCTATTTTAAGTTCGTAAGTAGCCTTTCAGGTTTTCTTTTAACTACTTATGACACTTAAGGCAATTTTCTTTTTGATTGCCTATAACCCTTCTCCTTTTGCAGTATTATACTACCTTTTCTCCCTGCCACTAACAACCCCAAATCTCATCCTTTTTTTCCCCCACTATTGCTCTAAGGGAAAATTAATATGAAACTTTATCTTGCCTGTCACTGGGCTTTCCTCCAAAAAAAGTCTTAACTGTGCCTTTAGAATTGCATTGGCCTGACACAAAAATTAATTTCTCTTAAATGCATGATGTAGCTCTCTGAAGTGCTTTGGGATATCTGCAAGATTTTAGATGTTGTGCAAATAATGTATGTGTATTTTACCTTTCTGATAAGAGTCGTCTCTATCTCAAGATTGTGTTTTCTTTGATCACTGCAATAAACTTCCTCCTGAAGCAAAGGTAACCTTCATCAACCAAACAAAGCTGTTAGACCTGCAGCCATGTTGGAGGGGGCTGCCTTGAGGGATTTTTGAGAGATAAGACAGGTCTTTTGCAGTGCAAGGTGAGGCTGAGATCCTGTCTTTTGTGTAGTTCTGCCCACAGAAAGTCACTTAGAACATAGTGGTGAAGATTTTCCCTGGTGCTCTTGGGCTGCCTAGCCAGAGCACATCTCAGCCAAGTTTAGGTGGATGGATGAGAGTGGTCTGAGGTCCATCTGCTGGGATGTTCTCTCTCCAAAAGGGTAGTTAAGCTCAAGAAAGACAGAACTGTGATGGTACATTAAAAAAAAAAAAAAAAAAAAAAAAAAAAAAAAAGACTGCTTTTTCACATTAGGGTCAATTAAAAATAACTGAATATAGCTGCGAAGGAAGAAAGTAGAAAAATAATAATAAAAAAAATAATTAATTCCTTCTTTGCCTGCTTTGTCTTTCCCAGGAGGGTTTGTAATGCCAGTTTTCAGCCCATTCAGTTGCAGCAAACTCAAAGCAGCCTTCTCTGTTATCCAGGGGACTTTCTTGCCCCACTGAGGAGGCTCAGCCTCTTTCTATGGCAGCTGCTGCTCCCCAGTCCCTTGCAGAGATCCTTGCTCTCTCCATCCCATGGTCAATTGCTCCCCGGGAATGAACACGACTTTCCCTCCTGAAGGGAGGAACACAATCTGTGGGCACAGATCTACAAACAAATATGCCAGATAACCAAAACTTAATCAATAGGTTTCTTTGCTTCCTCTTTCACAATCAACTTGTTTGCAAGCATCTCTAGAGGTGCAAACATGCTGTGTCTGTGCAACTCCAGGATTTCAAAGCTAGTACAAAGATGTTCCACATATTCATTTGAAAATAGATCCTAGAGGAAGATGTTTGGTCCTAGCTTAATGTCTGCTGTTGTTAAAAAAAGATAAGAACAGTTAGAGAAAGAGTTGAATGTTGCAGTAAAATGCAGGTTCTGACTGTTCCAGAGTAACCAGATCTCTTTAAATGTACTTAATTCTGTAGCATGTGCTCATTCTAAGTATTTTTTTCTACTTCATACATTTTTTGAGTGAAGGCTTAATCCTCTTTACATATCTGATGACAGAATTCATGTGCGATCTAGAAGAAATGGGAAGATGTTTTCCCCAGGCTAGTCCTCACTTTGACTCATGATAAGCTCTTTTCATTCAAAGCAGCTGAATTTTCTTTCCATGCTATAACATGCTGCAGTACTAATTCCATTTTTGCCTTAAGAGCTGGAGTCACCAGCAGAGAGCGATTGTGTTGTTGCTCTTTACCATCGCTAGGAAGTGGTGACTTTTGTTTGCTGCTGTTGTTGACTGGATTTGTGCCAGAGCTATACAGCAAATTAAATATTATACATCACCCATATAACCCCTGGCTAATTTAGATCCAAAGTAATTGCTTTTAGAGTAATTGATTTACATCTATAGCTGATACTTCTGTGCGTCTTTTATTGTTTTAATTATCTAATGATCTGATTGTGCAAGCAATACAAAAAGAATCTTCATGTTT
Source organism: Perdix hodgsoniae (assembly GCA_035772895.1). NCBI lineage: Eukaryota > Metazoa > Chordata > Aves > Galliformes > Phasianidae > Perdix > Perdix hodgsoniae. Next base: position 10,357,391 of record JAPSGF010000016.1, read on the forward strand.
ATTTGCTTTTGCATCACAGAACGTCAACAATTTGAAAAGCAGAGATTTGCAGTTCTAATTACGTAGGACCTTTAACCTGGCCATCAATTTGACCTGCACAAATCAACATGCATTTTTATGTGCATACATTATGCTTAAGTAATATCCTCTACTGGATATTACTGTGCTTGTTGTGCTGCAACACTTGTTGTGCTGCAAACGTATACTTAAGTTCTCTGTTTTGTTATGTGATCATAGGATTTGCTTTCTGACAAAGATTGAATCTGTGTACTATTTTATTAAGGAAAATGCAAGATTAAGGAAAGGCTGGTGTTTTTTTTTTGGAGGTATTATGATTTGATAGTTGAAAGTGGGGATTATTTGATGCATAATCATTGCATTTGTGAAGGTAGGATGCAATCAGTTCTTAGCTGATTGCTTTCACTTGTTCATTATTATTAATTTCTAATTCAGCTTCTTCCAATATAACAAGTTAGTGTCTCAGACATGACTCCAACAGTGAAAAATGTAACAAAAGAGCATGGGATCTGTGGAAGGATGGAAGGTGATATTGTTTCATTCCACCGGTGCTGGCTGCAGAATCTGCTTGTGATGACAGGTGGAAAGCCTGTCATCAGCAAGGGGCTGGAAGTTGGGAATCCACTTGCAGGCAAGTCCCCAGTAATTATGTGAGTCTGAAGATGAGAAGGCAAAAAGTTGATGATGCTTTTGTGGAAATCAGAGCTGAATGGACTGAAATCCACAGGAAAAATGAAGATATGAAAGAGGACAGTAAAGATGAGAGAAGGAGCGAAAGCAAAACCAATAGAATTCTATAAAGTACATGAACCATGCAGAAAGCAAACTGTTTTGACACTCTGGGATATCAAAAGCATTCAAAACGGGACGTTCCTTCAAGCACCTTGTCAATAACATATCTGAAATAATCTTTCACTGCATTGGAATTCATTGTAATCATGACTTCAACAAACATTTCTGGAGGAGATTGGCAAGACATTTTCTCCGGCAATATTCTAAGTCATATTTTTTGTTGTTGCTGGGTCATGGGATGTATGTGAGCAAAATAAGGCCTATTATTGTCAGAACCTCTGAATTTAGTCAGATTCCTGCAGATTATTTTCCTGCTACAGGAGAGACCTGGTCGTATTTCCTCTCTTCTTGCTCTACCCCATGCAGTTTTCTGTTATTTGCACAGAAAGAAGAATGTAATTGTAATTTACACCAATATTGGTCTTTTCACAACAATCTGCTGCAGATTTTTTAGGTATGCTTTTCAGCCCTGCTGCTATTTAATTTCTTTGGCCTTTTAAGTTGCTGCAAGTAGCTTTATGACCACCAGAACCTTCTCTATCCTGTACAGTGCCCCTTCCGGAAATTTATATGCATATTGCTACTTACTTCATTGCAAAATTAGCTATAGCTTATATTTATGTTATTATCTTTGTAAATACATTTTTTTTCCCGCTAATTCCCATTGCTGTATGCTGTATATATTGTTTTACAAGCTTTACAAACTGCTTCCATAACTGTAAAATCCATGAAACTAAGAGTTTAAAATAGAGTCACATAGTGTTTGAAAAAGTTGATCTCATTTTTTAGTAGTTTGTCAGGTAATCAATTTAAAGGTCTTGTATACTGCCTTTTCAACGTGTAGGTATAATTCCTGTAAGCATTAATAGGAGTTACATTTCCTATTCACTGGAGACCATATTTAATTTGCTTCTCATTCTTACATCACATAGATTACAGTAACCTGATGTAGGTTAAGAAAGTACAGTATATTTGCAAGTATTTTCAATATTCCATTTTAGCAACCTTGTCTTAAAATTTATCCTAGCCTGAGAAGTGAAAAGTATTGATTTTATCACATTTGTTTCCTAGTAACATGTTCAAAGATAACATAGCACCCTCTCTGGGTTTTATTTCATATCTAATATATTTAGAGGAACATAAATCTGACTCTCTGCATTGATTACCCACCCCAGGGAAAAAGACTCAGTGGATTAAAATTCTGACACAGGAAGCTCCTGAGGGAGCCGCTGTCAGAGCAACTGTCTGGACAAATTAGAGGTGGGTCCAAAGCAGGGTGAGCAAGCAGGGAGCTCAGAGATCTGTGGGCATACCAAAAAAAAAAAAAACCAAAAAAACACCCAGCAGCTTTAAGAAGAAAAAAGATTTTGAACACAGTCTTGAAAACCCTGGGTTAAAGAGATTGAATTTCACCCTGCAGCAAGTGGGCATGTTGTATGTCTCCCTGCTGTCTTGCATCAGTGCTGAAATTGGTCTAGACGTCTGGAGGCTACTACATAATCTAGATTTTCCTAAATTTCATATATATAGTATACATAGAGAGACTTTTAGATGGGCAACCTTGTGTTCTTTCATAGTTAGGAAAATCTTTTGTGTTTCAGCTGCACTTTTGCATAGACAGAAGTTTCTTAAGGGAGACCGAAATTTAGACATATTTTTGGTATAAGAATATAGAAGAAGACAGCCAAGTGAGATCAGTTACTTTTAAAATTGTAAAGAACCAGTATTAAGACTTCAGCAAATCTGCCACATAAGTAACGCTAGTAATTTTAGAGCTTCCTACAGACTCCATTTAGGACAATATGCTTGTAGAGCCTGTCAGATCTTACCAATGGAAATTCAATGAAAGCCATAACAATTTTACAGCTTAACAATTCCACAGTCATTTTCAGGCACTTGATATCACATGTGGTTATTTAAGAGTATCTTATTTTTCTTTTGGTTCACAAAGAAAAAATATGCATTTGCTAGCTAACGTTCCATCCCTGCCTTGGAGCTTGACTGATCATTTCTTTCATCAGAGGTCATCTGCGCTTCTAGAAATGAAACCTGTGTGGCCATTGTTTGTTCAGTTGTTGCATATTAGCTCCTCAGTGGTTAAAAAGATCTGAACAAATAAGAGGGCTTACCCTACATTATATTACCCTTTATTAGTAGGAAATTGAAGTCTAGAGATTATTATTAAGCCTCAGCCACTGAAGGCTACCCGTAGTCTCATAAAGACCCCTCAAACTGACCCTTGATCAGGCTGCATTAGGAGGATTTTACCCTTGTTACTAATTAAACAAACAGATCTGATGGTATTATTCTTTTTCATAGCCATTTCATGACATCAGCTCTCCCTTGCACCCATGGACAAAGAGAATCATGTTCCTCTTTGAGATGCAACGGTATATTAAGGGCCTGACACTGGGCCGTCCAGTGCTCAGTTGCTCTGTTATGTTTAACATAGTGGTATATCAGGTGTCAAAGGGCTTCTCATTGAAGTTCAGGGGAATAAAGACAAAGTTTCCATTAAAATAGAAACTTCACAGACTTTGCTTTTCAGATGGAAGAAAAGCAACCTAATGTCTGCCAGAGAATGCAAGAAGGAATAGCTTGCTAAGTCAGAGGCGTTGGCATAAAGAGAGTGGGCATTTGGATTATTTGGGTGCCTTTCTGTTACTTAACTCACCTTTTTATTAAGACTGCATCTTTGCAGATGAGTTTTTCTTCACTTACAGGTAGGTATAATGTTAAGGTAACGAACCCTTCAAATTCTGCTGTGTTGTAGATGGAAATTTCATTTTGAAGGGTATAATCTCTTTGCCAATGTGACTTAAAAGTAAATAAATTCCAAGCAGAGTATTTATTATTTTGTGGTAAAACTCATCTTCACTTTATACAAATAGAGTTCACTGGAAACAAAGTGGAGATGAATCTGAGGCTTATTTTGTTCTTCTGGTTTTGACTGCATGAGGGAAACCCAACGGTCTATACAGAGCTACAGTCAGATCAGAAGGTCCAGCCTAGATAACAGAAATCCCTGTTGCTCATTGAACGACATGAAGAATCATTCTGTCACCCTGCTACGAACTTCACCACCTTCTAGTCCCAGTGATGGAAAAGATGTTAGCAGGATACAGAAAATTATATGTGTGTATAATTAAATTATCAGCTTTTCTTCTAACGCTACTGGTTTTGTTTTTTCTCTTTGTTACGATGTGTTCTGGGAGAAAACCCATGGGCCAGGGACTCGGTGCTCCACGCATGGGAAGCCTGACTTGGCTTTGATTTACAGAAAAAAAAAATCTTAAGTAAGAAGAAGCTGTCTTATGTATTTCTCTTTAGTTATTTCACATAGTAGAAGCATTATGACTTAAATACCTTAGTCATGACTTAACTTCAAATGAATTAGAAAACATTTTTTAAAAGATCAATTGAAATGTTAACATTTCTAGCCAAGAAAAAAATGTCTTTACAGTTGCTGACATCTTGCTTTAGTTGCTGTTAGTCCTCACTGTTGAGAAGAATGGATTGCATCTTACTTTTTTGGATCCTAATTTCTTGCATTAAGTTTTATCAATAATTTTCCTTATTCCTTCTGTGACCCAGACCATAAGCATGCTGCACAGCCAAACTTCTGATCCTAATGAACATAACTGGACTGCCCTGTTATTCATTTTCATGAGTGTGTACGCATAAACTCCTCTAATAGAAAATCTACACTTGGAGGTCAATGAAATCCCATGTTGGTATCACCTGTTTTAATGCTTCCTTTACTCTAACTGAGGCGTAGAGAGGTCAGAGGCTCTCCATTGCTTACAACATACCCATCTTAGCCATCACATTTACCAGATCACAGAATGCATTTTTCAAAGCAGGGGTAGCCAGCATAGGAGTCACAATATATATTTCTCCAGGAAAGATGGATTTGCCAAAAAATTACTAACAATCTATATATCTTTATAAAAACAGGATCAATTCTGAAGAAACTCCATTTCTTTTATTGCTCTGATGACATAGGAACTTGAATTTCAAGACTAATATTTTTTGTCAAACACTATAAATTGTCATTAGTGCAGCTCAGAAATTTTTCTTTGAAGTGTCTTCTATGAGGAAATTAAATCTTCTGGAAAGCAAAACATTTTGTAGAAAACTTAACTTAGATCAATCTTTTCTGTAGAGGAATTGATGAAAAGAGTAAATGGTTGAAGATTATGATTTCATTATTTCTGTAACATATTTTTTCTTTGGGTTTTGGATACCATTTATAGTTGTTTTAAGACTTCAAAATTGAAAAAGGAAAATTTAATTTTGTAGAAAGAAATTTTATATTAACCTTAATTTTAAGGTTTTTGTTTGTTTGTTTGTTTGTTTTTGCTTGTTTAGGCCTCCATATTGCAACAGGAAGATCTAAAAATCACAGAAAATGTTATTTTGGGAAATCTGAATTTGCTTACACTGTTGAGATTTTAACATGTGCTTTTTCTTGAAGCTGTGGTGAGGCTGAGAAACTTGTTTTCACGACCTGGTAACTTGGGAAAATTAGATGCAGGAAGGGAGCTATCTCCAATGTGAGCAGTGTGGAAGTCAGAGAGAAGAGCTGCATGAGCCTCAGGGCATGGTGAAACTGAACCTAAGTTCACCCATGGATGGCACTGACATTATTATGGACCTTCTGCAAGGGCTTTTGTGTGATACAGTGTATGTATATAATTGCTTTCTAGTGGTTTTCAAGGGACCAAAAGTCTTCAGGTAAGAGAAAAGAAATAATTACTTCCTATGGATACTGCACATGTATAGCTGTTACCCAAATACACTCTTTATTTTACTTGCACGTCTAAAAAGTATTAGCAATTCTAAGTCTACAGTGTCGTGTCTCCTTTTTAATGCTATGGCAGATCAGTAGCTGTCTTAAATTTCCTTTTTTTTCTTTTTCTTTTGTCTTGTTTGAGGTTTAAATTCAGCACAAAAAAAAATTAAAACTACAGAAGTTTGCTATACATGTGTTTGTTTATATGTGTAGATATGTGTGTGTATATAGGTATACATACATATATGCATGCAAATATAGATAAAGATACATGTATAAACACACACATATACATACAGACACACACACAGCATATACCTGTAGACAAACATACAGATATGTGTATATGTTTCCAGGGAGCACATAGTAGGTAGTTGGAAAGTATGTTTCCAAAGCTTCAATAACTCAAGCATTGCTTTCTCTTTATCTTCAGATAGTGAACATTTTTGCTCTTGTTTTTTTCCTTTTATAATTACACTGGCTTTTGCCATGTGTTGATTTGAGTCTGTTCCCAGCTAAATCATTTGGGAAAAGAGTTTGGATATTCTCATGTTACTTGGATTGGATAAATTCAAGAAATTCATACTTGTAGGATAGATTCAAAGAAAGAAAAATTGCATTAGTTGCCTTGCTGTTTACTTCCCTGCATAACTCTCTTTCTGACTTCGTTATAGGAAGTTTTCAGTGATTCTATTTTTTGTTTTTAGCTCTTAGGAACAGTGGTGAAATAAAACTTTATATTTTTTGAATGCAAATAGTAGACTTTACAGAGAAACTTACTTAGATTTTCTCTCCAATATCAAATATTGTCTTTAGGCCATGATGTTTAAAAGGCTGTGAATTTTATCTGACATTTTTAGCTAATGAGGTTGGATTAACCAGTTGCTTGAAGAATAGGAAAGAGAAAATATTTTCACATATATGTACTGTACAAAAACTGAGACATAGTTTGTGATTAAAAAGGAGGTTGTATGTTTTGAATTACTTCAGTTGTGACACCTTGTGCTTTATTTGTTTCAAAAATTCATTGTATTGGCCTTAGTGCATTGATATTTCACAGACATATACAGTAAGTGTTTTAAAGCCGTGATTCAAGAACATATTTTGGCACATGCTGATGCCTGTTCAGGTAGAAATATAGTAAATTAAAGCACAGCCTTGAATGGAGTGAAGTGTGAGCTCATATGCCTTCCTGAGTCATGGTCAAATTATAATACTCTTTCTAGTTAAACCAATTGCATCCCTCAATATTTTAGCACTAAAAAGTGTAGATCTCTAGTCTTAGCCATTTTTTTTCCTGAGTGATATCATTTTATTCATACAAAAAAAAAAAAAAAAATGTCCCCAAACTTTTCACCACTGGAAGGAGAACAAGGTATTGGTACCAAGCCTCTGACCCATCTGGAACAAAACATGATCAGCAACATCAAGAAAATGACTTTCCCAATGTCGTTGCTATGGAAATGTCAATAAGTAGGGAAATAAATTAAATGATCTTGTTGCAACTTTTTTTTCCTATTGTGCTTTTCTAGCTGTGTATGGAAAGGAAGATACTGAGAACATCTTAGTGTTATGCCGGTGACTGTCACTTGAATGTCAAAATGGCCATTAGATCACTAAGTCTGACGTGGAAGAGGCAGCCTGCCTTGTTTCTTGAAATGAGAGACTGAAAATCAGCAGTGTGCCTTCAGAAACTATGCCAGAGCAGAGGCCTCCCTGCCCAAGGGCAAAAAGTGCTGCAGGATGCTCGGCAGCAGCCCTCAGGTTTGGTCTCACCGCTGTGGCAGCAGGCAGCTATTTGGGCCTGCCAGCGATGCCCAGCCTGAAGGGTTTTAATTGCTGGCACTGACTGCCCTTTTGTTTTTATGTATTCCCCCTCTCAGTGTGCCTTCCATTATGGTTTGTTGGCAGCTCTGAAATGCTCATAGTTCCAGCCGTGATTGCTTTCATAAGAGTCATGAGAGAGTGCACCTTTAATATTATCTGCTCTGTAGGTAGAAAGCAATAGTTATCGTTGGCAGCATGCCAGTGAATAGAAAGTGACATTTTAAATGGACACTACTGGTGCATCAAGCAGATGAAATTAAAGGGAGGCTGTGACAGCTAATGAAAGGCTGGTATGGGAAATGTCCAGGGTGAATGTGTTGTTTACCAGCAAGTGTACCTGATTGGATGGGGATACAGCTGATTGCAATTCACAGTGGGAATAAGGAGCTATTGCGTGACAAATGCAGCTCTCCCAGGATGGAGTTAGTTAGTCCTTGCCTGTGGAGATTCATAGGTTAAGCAACATCATCTGAAGTGCCATCAGCAGTGACTGGGGTTTCTTTGGCTGAGAAAGGACTTTATGCTGCTTCACGTGGGGAAAGCAGCCTCTTGCAGCTCATTTCCAGAGAAAATGCACAAATGCACAGAGAACAGGTTTTTAAAACAGAAAAGCAACCTGGTATTTTGCCTTTTCTGAAAAGGTTTAAAAAATAAATATAAAAATGAAAAAAACACCATAATAATTGTTAATATAACATAATAAAATAAGAATAGTTAATTGTATTTGCATAACTCATATCACTTGCCAACAACAGCAAAAATGACTTACAAAAAAATGTTTGTGTGAAAACATAAAGGAATCTACATAGGCTTAATAAAGCCTGTGTACCAACTTCTAGTCTCTGTGAAGTAAGGCCTTAAGTGACGCAGAGTAATGCCTCAGTGTGACCAGGACCTGGATCACATTGGGTATCCAATGATACACCATTGCTTTCATCAATGTATTCGATAGCACAGTCAGTTTTGAATACTTCTATTTTTACAGGCATTTATGAAATACTGATTTTGGAAAGGTAAAAAAAAACAAAAAACCACCAACAACCCAACAAAAAATAATATTAAAATTTGAAATAAAACATTTATTGTGGCCTTTCTGCGTTTATTTTTAAGATTTTTTTAAGTGAATTATCCACTTTAGATTTGTTTTCTTTTGAGACCATTTTCATTTATATATAATCACAGTTCAGTGTTAAAATTACAACATAAGAAAGGCTATATTTTGGAAAAAATCAAGCATTGTTGGCATTCAGTAACTGATTTCAAGCCAGAGTTCCCAACACAAAGACCCAAGCTGGATCTGCAAAGGTATTTAGCAAATGTTAGAAATGCGTCCTATTATACACATTACATGTGTCCTAGCATTTCTGCATGATAAAATAGATGCTGTCACATTTTCTGAGCTTTCTGTTAAGAAAGAAGGTACAAGTTAAAAATTGTTCTGCCTGTATTTCAGTATATATATGTACGTGCTTGCATATGTAAAATATATAAATTATCTCATATTATCAGTAGCAAAATACAAAATAATTTTAGATGCATAGATGCCATTTCTTTACACAGTGGATTAAGCCAGGTAGTTGATGAAACAGTGGATTTTTTTGTTGGCATAAGGATTTTTCTTCCTTTGTATAGCTGAGGGGCTGGCAGATATTGAACCGCTGGATTCTGTGAGCTCCTAAATAATGTTGCTCAAAGAAAATCCATATCCATGTCATCCCAAGAATCCTACATGGTTCTGTCTGCCAGTGGTTCAAGATTCAACTCAATTCAACTAGTAGATAGGATTATTTCAAGGCATGATGTGAAAGGAATTTGCAGGTGTGGCTTTTTTTTTCAGGCAGCTTTGTTCTTCTCAACAAGGACCTTTTACTAGTCAGTTATTTAGGATCAAGTTGTTAGTTGTGATTGAATAGAGTTCAAATTTAGAAATTGGGAAGCCAGTGAAAATCAGAAACAGGGACTTAGAAGAAATAAGGATTTGAATCTACAATTGAATTCTCATTCTGCCCATTTTCTTTGGTTACCAAACCCATGAGCGTGGCTGGCATTCAGAAGGTACTGCTAAGACAAATTGTATGGATTTTCTAGCCTTACAACTGGCTCACTCTGCAAAGGGCAGAAGCTGAGACTAATAGTTTCCACATACTGCTTATCTGGAACAGTAAGAAGAAATCGGCTTTTGATTTCCTGTAACTTCATCTGTTCCTGACTTGATAGGGTGGTTGGATATGATGGTCATAAAGGTCTTTTCCAACTTAAGAGATATGATGATTCTGTGATTCAACTTGGTCCCTGAAGTGAAAGGGGAACAAACAGAATACCCCATGCTGATTTCTGGGTCTGGAAAAGGAAAATATGTAGATGAGAAAGGGTCACGGGGCTAAGGGTCCCAGGGCTGCTTTGAAGGCCAGGAAATCCCCACTTTCTGGGAAGGGAAGGCTACAGCAGCAGAGATGGACTGGAAGACTTGATTTTCTCTAAGTGTTCTATGACCATGGGGCATAGGGCCAGATAAATCTGTAGATGTGATAATTCAAATTTGAGTTATCTTAACAACTGTGGCTGCAGCATAGACATTAGAACATCCTTAAAAAGGATCAGTGTCCTTTTCTAAGAAACGGACACATAAGTGGGTCACACAGATGGAGTCTGGAGTGTATTTTGATTTCCATTCTTGTGCAGAGTACAGCTCTGTTGTGTGGAATTTTTGCTTCAGTCACATGAAAACTGTTGATTTATTCTCAAATACACATTGATTTCTGTTTGTTTGACATTTTTAACAGAGAACTAAAAGATTCCATTCTTATTAAAGGCAAACAGAATTCTCGCTGATGTGTGGCTTGGGATTTGGGAGCAATGTAGGGTGTTGAAGCGTCACTTGTCTACAGCATTTCTTCCTGAAATACTGTATTATATAAACTGACGAAAAATTTACAAGTACTTTAGCTGGTACAAAAATTTCTTTTTACTTTTTCTGAAAAACATGAACTTTGTCTGGAAATTGCCAAGTGTATGTAGGAGTCCAAACTTTTGCAGTATAGTGCTTCAACCTGAAATTTTAATAGATTTGCTATGTTCCCTAAGGATGTAAGGAAACCACAGACATCAGAATGATATAGAAAGTTCACAAATTGAAAACTTATCCTTTGCAGAGAGATTGTTCAAAGTCAACTCCATTTAATGTAGAAGACAAGGAGCATAAACAATGAACCTAAGATATAAATTTGTTTTCAGGCAAGCCAGGTAAATGTTGTTTTCCTTTGTTTGCATTTTATAGAAACCAGAGATCTTTTCTTTGTATACACAGCAAATTGAAAATATACATGCTTATTTACCATCTGAAAAGATTTATGTTACTATTCCAAGTGCATTAAATGTTTAGGTTGGATGTTTCAGTTGGCAAATGTCTGAGTTGCAGTAGGCAGGTGAATAATTATTTGGGAAAAGTAACTTGAACCATCTACTCAGAGCACTTGAATTGCATTTCCTGTGTTTTCCAGATGTATGTATTTCCTTGTGCATGTTCACTTCTCCTCAAATCAGAAATCATTTAGTTCAGAAGCAGTGTGGCTTTCTTTATGATGACCAAATCTGTGTTTCAAGCAATGCAATAACAACAAAAAAATCTCTTCTCCAAACCAAAATCAGAAGTATTTCCAACTCATAAGCAAGTAGAAATATTATCTGGAAAAAAAATCAGAGCACCTTGATAAGCTTGGATATATGCTCCTAAGTGATATCTTTGAGTCAGAGAAGTCAAATAGGAAGATTCAATCAATTTGAATTTGAAAGCCCGTAAGGACCCTGAAGCATTCATGCTGACTTATTCTTGTAGAGGAGGCCTATGGATAATTTCTTTTTGCTCTCTGCTCTACAGATTCCTAGTTTATCCCATGTCAGTGTGCAAAGCAAAATAAGCATGCTGGGTAGGTGCGGGGGGGGGGGAAGGAGCAGGGCCCTGCTGTTTTAAGAAATGACACAACAGAGAGCTCCTGCAGTGTGGCGTGCAAACATGGCAGCATGTCTCAGTGGACCTGTGGCAAACAGGAGACCTGTTATTGTAAAATGACAAGCACAGAATTAGCTATTGTGGAATAGTTGGCAGTAAAAATCATCAAACAAGAAACAAGACGTAAATAGAGCAGTTTAAGTTTCTCTTCATTTGTCATTCCTCAGTAGTGTCTTAGATTCATGTGCAGTTTCTATACTTACGTGACTGGAGAAGTCAGTAGGAGAATGTCACTCATAGCCTGATTAGCATGAACTCCTTAAACTAAGGCTTCATCTTTGACAACTGTGATATAAACTTATTCTTCCAAGAGTAACCAAAGGACAGGTACCTATAGACGCCATCCATCACCTTCACATCTACTGACTCGCTTGCAACTGCCTTCATAGACTCGCCTTGTATTCCATGACCTTGGTTAGATTTTTCTTTTAAATTTGAAGTCTGTGCTGGTCAAGTTCTGGCCTGAATAAAATTTTCTCATCTTAACAGGATGCTGCAGAGACATAATATCTGAGATAAAATCTTCATCTGGATTTACTGTGTGTGTGCTTTGAAAAAAAAAAAAAAGAAAGAAAAGAAAAAAGGCAGTAAAAATAGAGAAGTACTAATGAATTTGCAAGAGTTCCTCAAATCTCTGTGTATGGTATCATTTTTTTTTTTGCTTGCTCTGACCAGGTAACGGGCCTTCTTGAAAGCTGAAAAGGGTCATGCTGAGAATGCAGGAAAAGCAATACTGAAGACAGGGATGTTTGTGAAGCAAGAAGCAAAGCATACCGTAATATTACTTCCATTCTCCTTGGACCACAGATTTCAAGGATGTTTGAAGCAAGATACAGCTGCCACTCCATAGTCTGTGTAAATATCTGATACTAATCCTATCTTAGACATAGCTGCTCTTTTGCAATTGAGAAATAGCCAAGACTATATTCAAGACTAACTAGTTTGCATTGTTTGCCTACTTGCTATTCAGTGACTTGGGTTTGGTTTTGGACTGTCTTAATTTCATCTTAAGAGCACTTGGCACTTCTGAAGATCTGGTGATCCACTCTCAGACTGAAACTGACAATGTAAGATATCACAATGACACTGTAGAAAGTTGAGCTCAAGTAATTAATCTAAATCTCTGAATCAAGTAGGAATCAGAAATTCTGGGATATCCCAGTTTCTTTGTTCAGGACCTGGTCTTGTTCTCAGCAAAGTGAATTATGGAAATACTAGCATCTCATTTACGGAGGGCTAAAATAGGACCCCTGATACCATAGCCTTGACACAGCTCTGAGCACAATGGACTCTGAATTTGTCTTCTAGCATAAGATCTCTGGCACTGAATCCCGACTTGTAATATTCAATCCCTCAGCATTTCCATAAGTTAGTGTGACAAGAAGGTGCAATGCAGAAATGTTGCCAAATACCAGGACATGGATTTGGCTGCTTCCTGCCTGAACCCTGCCAGCTGTTGCTGTGAGCGATGCTCTGCACAGCCATACATGCTCATCTGAATTTCAGAAATTGTTTATCTCGTTGATGAAACAAATGTACAGTCAAAAGTAAAATTATTCATTAACAGCAAGGTGGGACATGAAGACCCCTGCACCAGCATGGTATTGAAATCCAAGCTCTGTCAGCTGCTCAGACGACTGGTTCTTAAGTCGGTGATAGGCATAGAGTCTCCCTAGGTATGTAAATAGGACTAGGCAATTGTGTCTGCTTTATGAACAGTAAATTACTGTCTTTGTGAATGTTTATTTCACATACAGGCCATGTAATTCTTTCCCAAACCCCATGCTTTTGAGTTTGTTTCACCTCTCAACCCCTCTTTTATTTTAAACAACCAAAAAAAAAAGGTCTGAATAGAAGGAAGGAAAAATCAGTTGGAAAATGAAAATAAGCATCTGCACACAATCATATCCTCCATCAGTGTGAATACAAGGCACTTGAGTCTTATACAAAGCTGTGAACATTATGTGCCAAATTTGTTGCAGGTGTGGGCGCAAACTAGAAAATATTCAAAGTCGGAGAAAAGAGGGTTAAAATACAGGCGTACAAACATTTATGAAGAAAAGAGTAATTCTGAACATGTTCCTTAATATTAAACCTGTTACTGCTCTTTTTTTTCTTTTCTTTTTTTTCTGATTGTGAAATATTTTGCAGCCAATAGATACTTAGTGGAAAAGTAGCACAAAGACAGATGGCGCAGATGCCTCCGACATTACAGCTTTTATCCAGATGTAATTTTTTAGAAGCATATTTGCAGTCGTGAAAAGTCTCGGGGACAACTTTTAAGACAAATTAATTTCTCATCATATTTCAGTTTACTATGAATTATGAGGTTGGTTAATTTGGCTTATTTTTTTTCCCTATGGCTACCATTAAAGTGTTGCTTTATCATAAAATGTGTTGTATACCATATCATCACACAGAGAAATTTACAGAGAAGATTTCATACCTGTTTGTGCAGTGTTCCAAATAACCCGTCTTATTTTCTTAATTTTATTTTAAATAAAAAAGTTAAAAGATTGGACATACTTTATTTGGACCTCAGCTTAATAAAAACCAAATTCAGGAAAAACAGGATTTCTCCCTCTTTTTTTTTTTTTTTCAGTTAGATGTTTTTTATTTCAACAAAGAAGTTTATTAGAGTTGAGCACCAACAAAAAGTGAGGAAATGGATTTTAAATATCAGATACTGATTCTGCAGTTGATTTTTTTTTAACAGACTTCAACAAATAATGATAAAAACTCTAGAAGAAGTTAAAATCAAGCATCTTTTATGTTTAGAAATTTTCAAAGGCAGTCTTAGCCATTTTTATATCATAAAGGGATATTTTCTAACACTTTTTTTTTTTTTTTTTAAGACAAAACTTAAAAAAATCCTTTGGAAAGAAAGAGCTCTGCTTTTCCCATGGGAAATGTTAAACATTTTGCCTAACAGTTGAATATGGTATGGCTTATGTCCAAAAACCTGCTAATTATTTAATGCCTGGTGTGATTTGTACTTTGGTACTTCATGAATTCATCTTCCTCTCTGGATCAGACTTTGCATGTCATTCCACAAGAAGGGAGGTGACATTGGAAATACAGCCTGACCTAGATTTCCAGCACTGAAGGGAAAATGGAAACTCTTCAAGCTCTGACTTCTACAAATTGCCATGTGACATGGTTTTACGTTTTTTGGTTTTCAGTATTCCGCATCAAACATCATGTAGTGAACTGGAATTAGTGTGTTAATGCTCCAGCTCCAGGTACCTATCCCTGTACATGACAGAAATCATGGGATCTGACCCTTCCAGGTGGGCGGTCTCTTATTGCCTGGCAGTGGGTGCTGGTGGGTGCTTTCCTAGCCGTTACAAGCTTTTCAGGTTTGACTTGGTCTCAGGAACTCTCTCTCCTATCTTATTTATTAGTCTCAGTTTCAATTACATTGAATTATATTGTGTTATCTTGCATTCTGATATCATAATTAGTAAAATAAGTTTTCCTCCATAGAATGTTGCTACTGTTTTTTTTTCTCCTCCCTTCCTTCCTTCCTTCCCATTTTGTGGGGTTGGGGTTGGGATGGAGGGACAGGGGCCTACAGCCCCCTGTCACGGGCATAGATTGATCTAGTTAATGCCGTGACACCATGTTAATATTCACTAAAAAAACTTTGAGATCTGATTGTTTCCATCAAAATGTATATGCTGATGCATGGAATACAGGGAATGGCATGCATAAGATTTGTTGGGGTTTATTTCTCACTCTATTTGTGTTTTTTTTTTGTCACTATATGCCGTTCATCTAAAAATGAAACAGGAATGGATGGGGATGGCTGATAATTTCTGAGTGCTGCGTTCTGCAGATTCTCCTAAGAGGACTGTTCTCTTAGTAAACTATCTACTGTTATTAATATGGTTTCAGAATCATGAGCTAGCTCATGATTTTTCCTGGGTAATAAACTTATCAGTTGCCTTTTTGTTTTCTTTCTTTTTTTTTTCCAGTGGTTAATTAACACATGGAGCTAATTGGCTTCAACAGTATTAGGCACAGTTGCCTTTATCCAGAGCCTTTACTAAAACAGGCTTTTTTTCAGAAAATTTGTATCTAAACTAAGAAAAAAAGTAATGGATCCTTTTACCGCTCCGTTATAGGAGCAGCCTCTAGAAGACAAACAAGCATGGTTTGTGAGCCTGATTATCTCGGTGGAGTTGTACATGCGCAGCCTTCATTGTTTTGATTAGGAACATAACCTCATTTGTTTCATTTTTGTGAAGTATGTTGTATGGTTTGATTTGTAGCTGCCCACATCTACGTAGGCACACACATATGCAAATCTACTTTCCAGAATTTCATTTAAAAGACTACATATGTTTGAAGTGGAATGTCTACACAAGTAACAATGTAAATCCACTTTATTATTAAGATATTTGGTGGATTATGTTTTCTAAAGGATAGCATCTTTTTAGGAGATGCTATTTGTGAAGTAGCTTTTTTTTATTCACAGCAGTCAATTGATTTCAGTGGGTACTGCTTTCAAACTAGAGAAATGCTCAATGTAATGGATTACTGCATCTGAAGCAGTAATAATCATCCACGTGTCTGTATTCCACTCATTCACAGACATGCTATTAGAGAAGAATATTATCAAATAGCAATAGAGGGGATTGAATCAATTAGAAATGTCAGTATTTGACTATTGTGTAATGTATTTTAGCCTGAGCCTTAGACTGACAATGTTTTCCTGTAGTCCTAGGCTGTATTGAAGTACATACTGTTTTGCTTTCCTATTATATTTCTTTGGGTGAAAGATGCCCAACAGACAGCTATGCAGAATTTTATCTTCTCCTCTGTGTTCTGAATGTAGGTATAGCCCTTATACTATAATCTTCAGCACTGGACAGGAAGAAGGTGAGCTTTCTCTCTAGATGCTTCAGCTGAGTTTGTTGACAGAAGAGTTACATGCCTCAGCCTACAGTTTAGACACACCATAAACCTGAGGAGTTTGCAACTATGTCTGGTAGAAAAAGCCATACCCAGCTTCCTTAGTTTTGGAGAACTAAGCTGTAAAACATGCATGTGGTGGTGGTTTTGTTTTCAAAGTCTTGTTTCTTTCTCAGTCTACAGGCATTTAGAAGAAATGGAAAAAAGGAATACTCCTGAGGTGGAGGTCATCCTTGCTAGATCACATTTGCTGCTCTGACTCCTTCTCAGGAGGAGCACTGCCAAAGGTACCTCCTCGTACAGACCTTACTGGATACAACTGGATCAATTGAACTTCTGAGAGAGAGAGGTAGAAAGGAAGAAAATGGAGGTATGTAGATAATCTGCAGGAAAGTTTTAGCCAAAGTAGCTAAGGTTTTACTAACATAAAATTAGCTGAAAGTGATGGATTTTCTTCAAGTGTTGGGTAACTTACTAGTTAGTAGGCTAGACCATTTTTCCTGAATCTGTTCAGAGATGCGTAGGTTTTTGAGTCTTCTATTTCTAACAAAAGATGGAGCAAATGTTAAAGGAGAAGGAAAAAAGCAAAACAAAGCACACACACATGCATACAAAAAATGCAAAAACAAAAACAGCAACAAAAACCTCCATTGGTGGGTTTCGGAATCTCTTAACCCTATTTTTGCTTGACTTAATGCAATGTGCATTTCCTGAAGGGGCTTGTATGCTGATCTGCACTACTGCCATATGTTCCACATGTGAAAATAATTCAGTGAGAGTAGTTGTCTATGTTTGTATGCCGTGCATATACACAACATACAAACACACACACACACACACACACACACACATTCTTATTTATACTCATAAATCATTTCTTTCAGGAACAGATGCGGTTCTACTGCTCTCTACCTCAGTGCTTCTACACTCAAGAGCGCCTTAATTTGGAAAAAATTGCAACTGTCACAGCTCTGCTGCAGTAATGGTTTTGTAAGAACCAACTTAATAAAAACATCAAGCCTCTCTGTTCCAAACAATTTTATTATAGTTAACAACTCAGCCAGTTATCAAATATGTTGTCACCAGTGCACTGTGTCTCCGTGAATGATGACATGGATGAGTTCTGGATTTCTGTAGTGCTTTACATATATATACACAGTGCCTTACAGCTGTGTAGCAGTGTTTCCTTAAGGAATAAAAGCGCAGAGGAAGGAAGGATAGATGTACCCTGTGATAACTATTTTTTTTATAAAAAAAGCTTCTACAGACATCAAATTAGTTTACCTGAACTAACTTAAACAACAGTAGAAAAATTGCAAAGTCCACTTTGTGGACGTTGACTTTTCTAAAATATGTATGCAATTTTTAATAATCATGACCTTCAAATTCAGCTCTGACCTTTGCCTCTCTAAAGCATACCCCTTTGCTGTATATGCATGGATGTCTTAACAGGAATAACATCTTTAATGTAGATACTTCTATATCTAAACTTCACGGAGACTTTTATTTGCCTTGTGTATAATTTCTATGTAAAGTGTGTGTTCGTATAAGAGCCATAGTCTTTCACTTAATACTCTTTTTCTTTAAAAGCATGTTGATTTCACCTGCACTTGGCCCATTGGTAAATCTCTGCTTGAAATGTACTGCCTTTTTACTGTTATTTTTCAAGAATATTCTACAGAAATGTTCTCTGTGCATCAGATGAATGTGGAGCTCGGTATTATGCTACTCAGCTTTGTACTGCAGTTTTCCTCCACTGTTTAAATGCCTGATATTTCAGGGACAAGGTGGTTTAGAAAATGAAGCTAAGAAATGTTGAATTGAGAACTGTGACAAAATGTCAGTTCTGTAGAGTTTTACCTTTAGAAAATACAACTGTGTTTGACTCACTATGGTTTCTGGTAACCAGCGAATAGAAAATGCTTTCTTACTGATTTTATTTTTTTCCTGTCTCCAGGGACACATTGAGTGCATGGTAAACTAAAGCCATTATATTATTCCAGAAAACAGATGTGATAATGAAGAACAGGAATAAGTTTGAAAATTCAATGGAAAAAATAGTTGTCAAGTTTATTTCTGAAGTGAAGCACAAACAAAATGCATGCCAATGTGTGGATGATTAATGGGGGAATGCCAAAGTCTTTCCATCAGATCCTCTGTGTACTGCTGTACACAATCACACATGCTTTGTATGGCCATCAGAATTTTACTTTACTCGATATACTTGACCGTAATACCAATCCACAGTTCCTCCTGTCAAACAGAATGTGTTAATAACTCCAGTATAAGAAGACTTTTTCTGCTTTGGATGGAATGGTAGAGTCTGTTTGTCATTATTCAATTCCTCCTCAACCTATTCAGTGTGCATCTAAATTAATTCCCAACTCTTAGGTGCTCTCTTCATAAATACAGATCTATACTTAATGTCTTTTTATTCTCATTTTATTATACTTGTGTGAAAGAAGATAAGTGGCAGAGCAGTGTACCACAGCAGAGAATTTGCTATTGCTTCTTTACACTTTTTGGTGGAACAGCTATATTTAGAAACATGGACTGACAGCCACGAATTGCCTACCTATGTGCTTGCTTTTTCCAATCCGTGATATAGAATTCTCTTTACTCCATTGATAAATATCGCCACGTATCAGACATACAGCTATAGTAATTGTTTCCATAGTAACGATTAATTTACAAATGTTCTGAACTGGAAGATTAATTGGAAGAGGAGCAGAGGCATAAATCCAGTATAATAGGTGCTTGTGTGGGTGCTGTAAGGCTTTTGTTGCCTGTGCCTTAGGTAATGCTTTAGTTAAGGAAAATGAGAGGTTGAAACTCAATATTTTAGGTGAGGTGTGATTTACAATTGCAAGCATATAGGAATGCAGAAGTCAAAATAATAAACCTTTGGTAAATTTGCACACTCCTCCATTCGCTATATATAATTATTTCCTGTGTGTGGTATTAATGCCTTATGAGTAAAAGTTTCTCATAGCATATCCTGCTGCAGTGTTGCTAAGTTCACCTATTGAACACAGTTGGTTGTGTGGTGTTAGTTGTTTTTCTTTGTTTGTTTTTTTAAATATGTACTTCATCTAAAAAGCCATTGAGTTTTTCTCTTATGAGAAAATTACGGGCAAGGAAATTTAAAAGTTCCCATTGTTTTTCAGGGCAGTAAAAATATATTGAGAACTACCAGTGTACCACATTGCAATTAGCATAAACAGGAATCACAACACTTGCTCTTTGTGAATGAAAAATCACTTGAATTTATGGCATTGTTTTTTGTTGTTTCTCTTCACAAACAGGAAGACATTGCTGACACTACAATCACGGATTTCCTTGCAAGAGTGTCTTTAGACTCTTAGAGGTCTCATGTTCTCTTCAGTTAATGTAGAGTAATTATAGTATAATTCACAATAATTCACATGCCCCACCAAGTTTATTTGTTTGTAACAAAAACCTACCTTTTCCCTTTGGAATACTTCTTGTGCACATCGTTAGTGAAGTGCTTTTTTTCCAAATCTGGGAAAAAAAAAAAAACAACCACACCAAAACACGAATTTTAATCTATTTCTGTGTGGAAGTAATGATGAGAATATAAATGTTTCACCACATTATGAAACATACAAATAACATGGGTTTCAAAACTTGTTTTTACTACCTGTGCTTTCAATATTTATGTGCTCGGGTCTTGTGGCAGCAAAGCACCCCTTACCCAAACTGTAGGCGATACAAATGAGCAATGCAGTCTGGCTAAATCTCAGCAACCCCTTCCTGCAGAGCTCAGGCTGGGCACTGTGCAAAAAAAAGAACATCCCTATCTGATACTTTGGTGTTCCAGGAGGATTTCCAAAATCCTTTTTCCTGAGTTGGGTTCCTTACTGATGTCAAAAGACAATCAATAGAATAGATACATGAGAAAAAGAGGCAGGCATTACGGGCTCAGTTTCAGGTGTTCTAAGATTCACAGAAAAAGATTCATTCTGAAAAGTGAATGCAAAATATGATTATTTGGAAAAACGATTACTTGGATTCATTGATGTTTAACTATTCAGAGGGCATCATTTTGGTTTGTGAAAAGTCAGAAAAAGTGCAGGAGATACTAGGATGGATAAAAGTTTGAGGCAAGTGTCTTTGTTTATATTCCGGGAGATGGGAAAAGGTTATCTCAATTCTGAAGTTTCTGCTTCAGGCCAACATTAATGTCCAGATGTTGCATAAAACTTTTTTACAGCAATATGCTATTTCTAACTTTTTTTAATATTGTGCAGTCATAAGGACTAAACGACACAGTGGTTTGTAAATAAAATTACCACTTTGCCTAATTCAAGACTAACTCAAATAATGTGGAAAACAACATTTCAAAGTCTTTCAAATACTCCTTCCTGAAGAATACATGTAATTAAGGCTGACTGAACTTGCAGTCAGTTATAGTAGGTGCTGAAGTTATTTTCTTCCCTGACAAAAGGCAGAATGGATGAAATCCTCTCAGAGATTTCCTGATAATGGGGCAGATTGTGTCTTCGAATGAGAGACCCTGAAGTTATACAGCACTGATACTCCAGCTGTTCACCTTCTAATCCCCCAGGTCAGGAATCGTTCTGTGATTCACAGGCTTCTGCTGTCCAGGCATGCACAAAACATACAGTCTCTCCCCATTTTGATACGAGGCTGCCTTTGTACTTGTGAGCTGAGCCTGGTTCCGTGCTGCATCTCTTCACAGAACACCTGCAACTCCTTTAGGTTGTTGTAATTCCACAGCACATCACTCTATTTTGCCAGCAAAAATATTGAGTTCAGGCGCAGCTGCATCAATTAGCTCCTCAAGTCTGCAAATAGTGATACTGGTGACATTTTTTTGGATGAGTGAGGGACCTACTGGCAAGTACATAAATGAAATGATCAGCCTTCTCTTTCATGTTTCTTTGTGTTTAAACATTCTTTTACCATCATGTTCTTTGAAAGTGACAGTCTTCTGCCCTTAGCTCATAAAACACTAACAAATATTTTGCATCTGTCACAACCATGCTTCATAGATGCACAGATGTGCATGCTGATTAAATATACAAGTGCTGCTCTGAAAGTAATACCTCCTACTTTATTATATTGGACCATGACATCAGAGATGGATGTTGGTGGTGTGGCAGTAAAGGTTAAACCTTCCCAAAAATATTCTGTTACATTTTGCTACCGTGCAACAGATGGCAGCAGAGGGGTAGTCTAACAGAATGGCATCTGACGTGGAAGTGCATGTGATAAAAAGGGGTGTTACTGAAGTTGTCCATACAGAAAAAATGGCACCCATTGATTCATCAACACCTGCTGAACATCAGTGGAGACCAAACAGTGGATGAGTGCACTGTGAGGCAGTGGGTGGTTCGTTTTAATAGTGGTGACAGTTACATGAAAGATAAGTATGATATGCAAGCTCTTGGCAAAAATGCATAGCTAATAGTGGTGACTTTGCTAAAAATAGTGGTTTTGAGAATTTTCTCCATAAATAGTGTTACTGTGCTCTTTGTATCTGTTGTAGTTTCCATGGAAATTGATAGGAGGCTTTGCTTTCAGGGTGACCACATATATACATATATATTTACCTTGATAAGATTTGTGATACCAACTACCATATTGTACAACTAGTATCTTATGATCACTGAATTTCATTATGTTATTGTTATCCTGTGCTGTTCCAGATAAAGTTTCTCATCTTGTTGTCTTTCCAATCAAAGCCAAAGGAACTAAAACTCACTGTAACATTGGGAGGATGAATCACTCATCTTGCTTTATTTCTTCTTCGTTTGTTTGTTTTGTCTCTTTTTGGTAACCAAAATCCAGATCTACTAGGACACATTCTGAGGAATAATTTGTTGGAATGATGGAGAATATATCCATCAACAAGATGAGGAAAATAGGACCAAAGTCCAGGAAAGTGGAAGTCACCTGGGAGGACTGTGCAGGTGGATTAGAACTGCAATAGTAATAAACACTAGACCTTAAGGTTTATGACTCACCTCATGGACCTGCCACTGGGGCTGACAGTTGGAGAATAGTACCTATTATACATATTATATATAATTATGTATATATAATTATATATATATAATAGTACCTATTTGTAGTACCTATAATTATATATATATATGTATATTATATATATATATAGGATACTATATAGTATACTATATATAATAGTACCCATTATATATATATATATATAATATATATAAAATAATTATATATATATTATATAATAT
>JAPSGF010000016.1:10380102-10433807 GCA_035772895.1 Perdix hodgsoniae
TTTCCCAGGTTAACGTAGAAATAAAGCAAGTCTTCTGAACATTTGCCCCTCACTGGAGCCGTGAGAGACAGGAGAGTATACATGCATTAGACATCTACTCTACCCGGCTGATTTCAGGCAATGATTTGGAACAGAAGATATGAAGATATGAGCTCTGCCCTGCTTGGCTTGACACAGAAAAGAGATTTTCTGTTGATATCACTGTTGGGTAGAACTGGTGCTTGACGTTTTCATTAAAATAACAGATACAGCTCTACTTGCTGCAGTAGCTGCAAACTCCCTTGTTTATATTGTCTCTGTTTTACTTTCAGGGCAAGAACACCCCCTTGGTCCTCAGACTGTTTAGATTCAGGGAAGTAGTGCATGTCAGTGTGTGTGTATGTATTCAGTTCCCTCTCTGTACATTCAGAAATTGTAAAGAAAAATTTATTGTGAAGAGGAGAAAAATAGAGGACTGGTTTCTGTCCCTGTGCTGATATCATGGTATTAACATAGCTGAATTGCTGCTGGCTGATACGAGCCTGGGTTCCAAGAGGACATCTTTGTAGCACCTTGAGTGCCTGGGCCACTCCTCCAAGGAGTCTCAGCAGGCAGCCCCAGCCTTTCTTGTTTGCTGTTTCTTATTTCAATTCTCAGCTGGATATTATTTCTCCTTTCTGCCTCCTCTTCCCATGATACATGAATGTGCTGTGTCAGGCTTGCCTTTGTGCAGGCCTCACAGTGGTGTCAGCAGTAAGCAGATCTGAGAAGGCCAAAGACAGGGCATCAATGGAAAATGAGCCTAACAAATGGGAAGTCAGGCTGGATGGCCATCCGTAATGCCTTTCCTCTCATGAAACATAACAGAAAGGCACAACAGAAAAGGCTGCTTTTCCTTATCTTTAGCCTTTTGCCGGGGTTTGTTTTTTCCTCTATCCTAATGGTTCCTTGTCAGCTTTTTCTGTGTCCAGACTTCCTTTCCCCTGAGTCCCTCTTGAAAGGTAGAGGAACAGGGTCTGAGCAAGGGAACAGTAGGCAGCAGGCTAGAAATTTGAGAGATTATGGGCATGCTTCAGTGTCTGTGTAATCTGTAAATCAAAATACTCATTTTAAGACCAGCAATGAATCCCCGTACATCAAAAAGCAGATGTTAGAAGAGGCAGTTGCTGCCTCTTACAATAGCTCCTCCAGAAACACACCGTGCAAAGGGTCTTGTATTCATCATTAAAATTGTTTTCTTTCTTCCCTTAGCTGCTATGCAGCATGTATGTATTAAAAGTTATTGCTAGTATGACTTCATTGATAAAGCTCCATTGTATCCAACATGAAAAGAGAATAAAAGATGTAATATGCTCTGGCATATCATGTGGACTCTCTTTGTACAGCATGGACTTCAAGGGACAGAAATGTGTCTCGTTAGGTTTTCTTCTCTGCTACTGAAAGCCTGGCAAAATCCAAGTTCACAACCTGAGCTTAAAACTGAAAGGCAGTTGAGCACGTCAGAATGCTTCATAAACCAAAGGCAAAGCAAAGTTTTGGAGATATCTTTAAAATATGTGCATCTCTTTGACTGATACTTCATAGTGGGAGACTATCTCTGTGGGCAGACAAAAATTACCCTTCTCTAATTCAGCAGACCTACCCACATCCTGCCTGGCTAAGTTCACTCCCTCAGCAAGGGATGTGGATGGGGACTGCTTCTGGCAGCAAGAAGGGGAGGCAGCAGTCTGCATTTCCCCACCTCCCTTCTCCTCTCCAGACTAAGAACAAGCATTGAAGTGTGGGACATGAGGAAAATGCAATTGCTATGAAATGAAACTTCAGCTTCTTAAGTGCTTTTGGTGTTACTTGGTCATCTGTTTATTTTCCCAAGAAAGCTAAACTATCCAGAGGATGCTCTGAAAGGAGGGGCTACCCAGAATTGAATTGTCTGATGGGCCTGATCTTGAAACCAAGAGAAACTTGGTCTGGCTATTTACCTGACCAGAGACTCACCGTGGAGGTGCAAACTACCTAAAAAATGTCAGATGCAGACAAGAATACTTGAAATCTTAAGACAAGAAGCCCATTTCTGTGTTAGTGACTCACTGACTACCTAAGAGCACTGTATTAGTGCAGTAGCCATTTGAAGCCAACACAGACATAAGAAGCATCATAATTCATCCAAGCTTAAATACCAAGAGCTATGCTGAAGGGCATCTAAGCCATCTGTAAAAGAAGACTTCAGTCACTGCAAAGAAGGTTGCAGAAAATAACCATTTCCAGAAAACAGAAGATTTTTTAATGGAAAGACTTCGGTATGTCATGATATCGGAGCAGTCTCACACATTCCCGGGCATCAGCATCAAGATCAGATTGAAGATACGATCCTAATGTGTCAGTATGATAGTTTGGGCTTTGATACATGCTTGCCAAATCAGTAAACTATGAGGAAAATAGAAAAGCATTCAGATATTCTGAAAGTCATTACTTCCGAACTGTATCCCGAACCACTTCTCACTCAAGTACCTCTGTAAGGTCTTCCATAAAAAAGAGCTCAACAAACCCTAGGGTCTTAGCAGTCTCCTCAGGATCAACACAGAGACAACCTCTTATTTATAGCTGCCAGGCAAGCGTTGTGTCATGTTCACTTCTTTTTAATCAGTGCTTTTGTACTTCAGGGAAGTTAGGGATCTCTTTCTATGGGGAGAACACATCAGGTAAATCTGCAGTTTTTGTCTTCCTTGCTTTCTGAAGGACAATGTTGTAGGACTTTTACTGTGTTTTCCATATGACATAGTTGCAGAGGGAGGCAGACCATGGTCTGTGAGGGATGGAAAAGTATCTGGTACACAATAATTCCTTTGGGATTGTACTGTCTAGAAGATGGAAGAGGGCCAGAAGAGATCAAAGGCACAGTATCTGCTAAAAAATAGTGATTACAGCTGTGCATATATATGGTTGTGGGGGGTATTCTGTTTTCTGTTTTGATTTACTTATTAGGCTGTTAGGAAATATCATTTCAATTTCAAAACATTTTTTTTAATTAAAAATATTCTTTCTTATTCAAACATAAATGTCTTTCTGTGTGTGTTTACGCTGTTGCAGATGCCTCACATTTTAAGAGTAAACTTGGGTTCGTATGCATTTACATTATGAAAATTTGTGTAAACCTGAAATGGTTTGCTGAAAGGGAAACAAAAAGAATTGTATAAAGATTCACGATCTCTTATTGGTCTTATTTTAACAAGAAGCTATAAAAGGAAACATTTATTTTCCATGTTAAAAGTAAAGGTCACTGAGTACCTTTAGGTTTTCTTTCCTTTTGTTTTCTCCTCTTCTTGGCAGTGAAGTTGATTTCTGAAAATATTTCGTTCTTTTTTCTTTCATTTCTCTCCTTTCAAGCTCAACATCTTTCACTCTAACAACTTCTTTCTTCTGTACTGTTATTTCCCAGCGATCTAATATCCTTAGGGGGTTCTCCTGCCTTTTATTGCAAAGAGTTCATATAATCTGGCCCTGTGAACTGGAGGGCAGACAAGAAACTATTTTCAGCACTGTAATGTTCTGGAAAGAATCTGCAAACCAATCCAAACAAGATTCGTTCTTCAGTTATTGCTAAACTTTCTTTTCCACAGAGCTTCTGGCGCATCTCAGACAGATGGCAGAGAACCAGTGGCCACTTCCACAAAATGACTTGGAAGCATCAAAAATTATGTACCCTTGAAGAAGCAGATGCTACAGGCACTTCACTATCTTACTGAAACATAGGGTCAGCCACCTCTTATTTTTAAGAGGTGAGCTTCTCTGATTATGGAGTAGTCAGAGAATCCATAGAATAAAGCATAATTTCTCTAACCCTTGGGGTCTCTCATGGGTCTTTAAAAATCTAAGAGTATAAAATATATTAAGTGTCTACTTTTGAATAGAGTTGCTTCTGCTTTTCTAGCCAAAATCTATGCAGTCAAGTCCAGGACAGTCTAAATAACTTCTCCTTTTAAAGTATTAAAATTTCTGATGAATGGAAGTCATGGCACGTGCACAGCCTTTTCAAGGTGCAAGAGTCGACTTTACTGCAGATGTCTGTCTAAAGCACTGTGTATTTTTAATGTATTTTGTGCCTTGAAGAAATTCTCATTTAGTTTTCAGCATAAGATTTTTGCTATACAAGCAGTTCATAAGCTTAAGAATTTAGTGAGATTACTGATTGATTAGACATTACGAAATCTTGAAAGTCTAACACTAGCGTGAGATTTTTGCCCTCTCAAAGATAGGCTTGATTTTTTTTGCTGATGTGCTATTCTTTATATTTAGTGTTGCTAAATATTCTCAATGAAGAAAAAAACACATTTCCCAGTCCAGTTCTGGTTCTGAAGTTTATATTTTCAGTAAGAAGTCTTTACTTTAAAGCAATATCAAATGGAACTTTCTTTCTAGCAACATTTGTGTAGTTTGTTTGGTGTGTCAGCTTCATTTTACAAAATATGTACTGTGCTTTTGTAAAGCTGCAAACTTCTAGAACCACTGCACAAGCACATGACACAATTGTTTCTTTCTCCATATTCCATTTGGAATATAAAAATTGAAAAGCTCTTCCTTATTTTTAGTTTATTTCATTAATTTCATTCATGATTCATCTAGTTAGCATTCTCATCACCTCCTTCATTTTGGGTACTCAGGGATAAAACTGTCTCAGTATTATGGAGTTATTTTTACTAATTGATTGGTTTATTGAAGTAGTGCTTGACTTGCTTTTTTTTTTTTTCAGAAAACCTTATAAATGTTCTTCAGTTGTATATCTCTGTCACCACTGGTATACTTGTAAGTAATCTCTTCCTGATGAAGGTGATCTGCAGGGTTGGCTGTGACTATCCTGGCAATAGCTGCAATGCCAACTCTCCTCTCCCCTCCCCTGGTGACCAGCACGATTCCTCAATATATCACAAACACTCACAACACTCACTCATCAGAACCCCCTTCACTGCGCTACCAGCAGTGTCTCTCCAGGTTGAGGGTCCTTCCTTCACACCCTCCTTCCTGCCCTTCAGTAGGGAACTGAGCCTCCAGAGGGCAAACCTGGGGACAGGAATCATGGGGATTTCAGTGATTTACACTACTCATTTTGGATAATTTATTTTGGAGAATTTATTTAACAGATATCCTTCATGATTGTACTGTTTGCCTCTTTTTCTGGCTTTTGTGCTAGCTGCCATCTCAGATACTTTTGGGTCTCTGGCGGGATTGTTTGGAAAGGAGTAACTTGGCCATGACTCTGATAAGGGACCAGTGTGATGGTGTGAGTTGCCCTTTTGATTACAAAAGAGAAATGAAATCACTGGCACATGCTGTTGTTGGCAGTGGTTGCCAATGCTTTGATGGATGTCAATACATTGGACCTTGCTTCTGTTTTGCATAGAAAATTGCATCTTCTTCCAGAGCTCATTATGATCTGTGTTTAAGGTAACTATGTGGGTATTTAAGAGAGATTCCACTAAATTAATAGCTGTGATTAGAATAAATACTATAGAATTGAAGTTGTGACAGTAAAATTTTTTCATGACTCTTTTGGCAGGAGAGTCTTTTCCATGCACACAGTTCTAGATAACCTGCAGGGGTTAGATTTGAATCTTGGAGGCTGTTTATGAAAGATGTACCAGCTGCACAATAGAAGAGAATTTCCAAGGTGTTCACTTTCAAGAATTATACTGGAATATACATTTTTCCGTACTCACAAAGAGAAGAAATCTGGCAAGTTTTTGGAAGCCTATGGCTCTACTGCATATTATGCCAAGTAATCTGACCTTAATCAGCTAAAGCAGTGGCTAATCTTTTTAAGCACATTACTCACTATGTCTTTAACCACAGTGCCAGAGGATGAATGGACTGCCAAATTGAAAAGGACTCTACAGAGGGTCCTGGGAGCTACATCCTAATTAGTCTGACTTCTATTTGTGACTGACAAAATGATGAAATCTATTATAAACAAGGTCTCTGACCACACAGATAAACATTACTTCTATAAAGGATACTTCTATGAAGTATACAAAAAATTCCACCAGCTCACTGAGGTTATATTAATATGACAATGTGTATGTTGGACTAGTGAAAATCATGCACTACATTTTCAAAGTTTTTGATGAAATTCCATACCAAAAGTTCCTAAAGAAATTAAGTGGCCACAACTGGTGGAATGGTCTTTTTATGGGCTGACCACTGGAGGATAACTAGGAAGCCAAGAGCAGAGTTTAATGCAATTTTTTAGGGTGGAGGTCAGTCAGCTGAGAGTTCTTTTAGATTGTACAGGGACCACTTTTGTTTATACTTTAATTAACAACATCTAGAAGAAAGGTAAGTAGTGAAATCTCCAAGTCTGCAGATGATACTAAGCTGCTTCAGCTAGTCAAATATCATGCTGATAACAAGGAATGATGTAAGGGTTTCATGTATCCAAAGGAGTGGTCAAAAGGGTGGGATATATTTCACTGCACATAAGTGAAAGATATCTGGGGAAAGTACTTTGCAGTATGCTTCATGCTAAGTTTGGCATGGGCTGTTACAGTTGAGGAAAAAGATCATAGAATCAATACTGGTAGCTCTCCAAAATCATTGTCCTCATCTACAGCATCTGCCAAAAGAGTGGGCATCACTGGGAGAACAAGGCAGAGGGTCTCATTTTGCACTATATGAAATGTATACTCATTTTATAATGTATGAAGTTCTACTCCCTGTGCCTCAAAAGAGAATTGCTAGAGTTAGAGTAAATAAAGAGAATGATGATTAAGATGCCATAATGAATGGAGTAGCTGTCCTGCAGTGGAACTTAAGAGGTTGAAACACTTTTGTTTTGAGAGGAGACAGCTGATGGAAGTATTCATAAAGGCAGGAGATATTCCAAATTAAGAACTCTTATCCACTCAGTCACACAACAGAAGAACTCAATGAAAGCAATAAAAACAAATTTAAAAGAACGAATAAATTTAAAAGATCGAAAAGAAAGTATTCTACCTATATTATAATGCACTTATGGAACTCATTGCCGCAGGAAATTTTGGACACTCACAGTATCAGTGGATTAAAAAAAGTATCAAACAAATCCATGAACAAGAGGAACATTTAGAGATATTGGAAGGAAGAGATCCTACCATCCTTATTCCACTCTTTATGGATGCTGGGGTAGCACCAATGGAAGGGACTGCAGACAGTGGTGAGGGTCATGTCTTTCCACATTGCCTCTTCTAATTGCTTCTGGGTTGGATGACACAGTGGTCTGATTCAATATTTAATCACCTATTACAGATAAGCCACTCACATAAAAAAATCTGCTCCTAGATTCAAACCTGGTTAAACATACATAAATGTTTTGAAGGACTGGACTTGTTATAATGCAGGTTAGTGCAGAGTACAAAGTACCTCAATTTTATTTCTCACATCTTTATAATTTTTCAAAAGTTGTATTGTAGAAAACTAAGATACCAATAATTGTGACAAAAAAATATTAAGCACTAGTATGGAGAAAATCTGCCCAGCTGAAATGCAACTCCAAACATTTGAGGAAATTGAGTAAGCGCATTGAAGCAGAAAGCTCTGACAATTTTGACAACTTGTTCTAAAATGCCACTAAGTAATGCAGAAGAGAGCAGACCAGATTTCTTTTGTGCAGGCATGTCTTCTCTCTTTCTCACAGTTGTCTTTGTCTACTCTTTATGCAAATACCTATACTATATGCCTCATGAGTTTTCTGGCCTTTTGTGCATTTACTAGGTACTTCATTATTCTAGGGAGGTAGTGGAAGTGTTTGTGTATGTTTGTATGCACAGTGAACAACACCATAGACTATTCACTGGAGTGATAAATTGT
This sequence comes from Perdix hodgsoniae, assembly GCA_035772895.1. NCBI lineage: Eukaryota > Metazoa > Chordata > Aves > Galliformes > Phasianidae > Perdix > Perdix hodgsoniae. The sequence continues at coordinate 10,387,918 of JAPSGF010000016.1, forward strand.
GTTCACTCTGATGTTGGGTACCTCTCATTGACTTTAGTTTATTTCCTATTGGATATGCTTAAGATTAACCAGACATTAGGCATTAATCAAGGAGGTATCTGCAAATAAATTTTTCATCATAATGAGCTGTACAATTGAATTAATAGCATTTGTACTTTCATTATTTGTCATGATGTATTGGTAAGGGACCAAGCTAGTGCTTCCATCTTGGATGCTGGTGTTACTGTGAACTCAGTAACAAATAAAACGCTCGTGTAACATGTAATGCCATCTTTCAACAAGAAGAATTTACTTTGGATGTTTTAGGCATTTCACTACAGTTTGCTCATACTAGATATATATATTAACTAGTTTATTTCATATTGATAATGTTCTGCGTAGTCAAGTAATGAGCTTAACCCGAGGCAGGTAAAAACTGTTTTTTGGATTTTATGATGTAGAACTTTTAAAACATCTTTTAAACCTACATGTAGTTGTTTTATGCACCTGTAAAGTTTTACTGCTCTCTGATTCTGCAAGTTCTACTTGTGATGAGTCAACAAAATTTTTTTTGTGATAGAAGTTTAGTTTTTGAACTCTACTGTTAACTTTTTTTTGTATACTGATTCTCCATGTTTTAATTTATATTGGCTCTGCCTAACAGACTTTCAACGGAGCCAATATTCTTCATGAAATGAGAACTAAATTTTTTTGCAAGAAAACATCTTTCCTCTTTTTTATGCTTTGCTGTGTAACTTACTGTAAGATACCTGCTCTAGCAGGGGGTTGGACTCTATGATCTCCAGAGGTCCTGTCCAACCCCTGTGATTCTGTGAAATGTTTGCAGGGACTTGACAACACTGACAATCTTCATCCTCTGTGAAAACTGCATTTATTCTAGCACAGTCACTGCTGATGTGCTTGTGGACGTGTAGGAGAGTGATATGATTGAGGAGAGCTTGTCCCATGGTACTTTTATGCCAGGATTTCAGTCCCTTTGTGGCACTGAAAAGATCACTCATCTGTTGCAGTTGAGGCAGGAATACTCAGCACCAGGCACAGCTAGAGGTGTTCTTTGGAAAGTATCTGGATGTTCGATTCTTTCAGCAACATCTGATTCTGACCTATAGCACAGGATAAAGATTGCTTTACATTTCTAATTCATATTCTGAAGCAACTGGTCTCCCCAGAGAAGTATATGGTCTTCGCAGGATATTATTGGGTTGTCTTTAAAAGGGAAGTTCTCTCTATGGGCACATAAAGATTAAATCCATTGAAAAGTGCTTTATGATCGAGCTAGCTCAGCAAACACGGCTAGCTACTTTGGGACATAAACCAATCTAAACTTTCATGTAGAACAATATGAGCCTTTAAAATTGTGTAAGTTATCTGAGTAATCTTTAACTAAATATATAGAATTTGCTTTGCAAATCAGAGATCCCTCTTATCTCTGCTGTCTTATCCCCCTGACTGACTCAAAATGAGGTTGTCCTGTTTGCAGATTTCTCATAGCTTTTTTCTAGTACTGCTACCCAGTCTTTTTTTTTTTTTTTGTAGTATTTGTTAATCAGTGACACTTGTATCCATGATGTCTCTCTGCTCATTGCATGTCTTCTCACTCTGTGTTGGTAGAGCACCCTCATGGCCTCGTGTTCCCCTGCAGCCAGCTGCGCCATATAGCTGGAGTCTCAAATTCACCCTGTGTGATCTGCCTGCTGGAGAGTCTGGAGCCATGGAACAGCAGGTATGTTTCTGGAAATCTTTGCTTACAGTAGTAAAAGCTACAGTCTACTAAGAGGAATAATAGTCATAATTATCACTGAGGTGTTTTGACATATGTTTCATAAAACTCCTTAAGAATGTACACGGAATGTATTACTTATTTTAATGAAATTCTGTCTAACTAAGACTATTACTTATGCTCCCATCTTTGATTTCTGTGAAATGCCATCTCAGAATATGCTCTTAAAGATGTGACTGGAAATCTGCTTTGGATTTGCAGACGTGAACTTCTCCTAGCATGTCTGGGTTATGATATACTTGACATGACAGAAAGCCCTGAATATGGAGGATTGCCAGTAGAGAGGAACACTCACAATCATATAGCTGTGTTTTGTAGTGGAAAACCTAAAAAGGAGAGTTTGCCTAGTACTTGTTGCAACTAAGGGGCACTGTATGGGTGGGAGAAAGAAAATGGAAGTCTTTTTGAGTCCTTTGATTGTATCCCTTTGTACCCCTTTACAGTTTGCTGTGTGCTTTGAATCACGGTGTGTGAGTGAGCGTAAAATGACAAATAAATCTACAGCTCAATCGCCACAGTGGTCTGTAGACTTTTATTGACAAAAGGACTCCTGCTGTAACAAGTGCATAGCATGCTACAGTCATGCACACCATGCGGTCCTTCTGCCCAATACTGCAGGTGACGGATGGGTGGGTGTACTGGAGAAACCCTCAGCATCAATGGTGCACAAAACCTTCTTGCCAAGGGTGGGATGCAAAGAGATAAGGCTGGGGCAGCTGGTCCCTAAGCAAAGATATCACCTTGTTGAATGAGATTTAAATCAATGTGAAGTACAAATTCAAGCTCTGATTTGGGTATTTTTAAACCTGACATCTGTGTTTCTGTAGAAAGAGCAGTTAACGGGTTGACGGATAGCCAAACTGCTGAGGAAATGCAGAGGAAGAACATTTGGAAGTCAGATAATATTTAATCAGGAAACTTTTCAGCACATCTTTGATGTTCCCATTAATTTTATCTTTTTCCCCAATTCATAAATAATATTCCATATGGAGAAACTTAGACACATTTAGTTATGTGTTATTAAGCAGGAAATAATCCTCTTGACACACTTTTTTAGGAAACCACACTCGGCTTTATCTCCTCTTCCCAAGGAGACTAGAATGCATACATAGTAAAATCTCCTTCCAGTTATCTCAGCTACAACCACAGATTTTTCTCATTTTGCTTTCTTGTCAGATCACCTGAGAATAAAACCAAGCACCAATAAAATTTTGTGTTTACCCTGGATGTCTTGAAATACCATGGCTCTCAGGAATTACTTTGTTGTTTTATTTAAAGGGTATGTACTACGATTGATTCCAGTGCATCATGACATTTACAAAAGTGCTTTCTGCAAGAAGGCTACTAAGATAGGTGAGAAAATAATGCATCTGTAATTTAAGGTAATTCTTGCCATTTTATGGTAAATTTTATGTGTGTCAAAGAAGTAAGCCTTCTGGAAGGCACAGGGAGAGGAGAGCTGGTAACAGAGAACTCATGGTGGTGTGCAGTCAGACTCAGGACTTTCCCATGGGACGGGATGGCACACACCTATGTGAATCCCAAGTCACCATACCCGTGGATATCCTACACATCCTCAAGGCTGGAATAGTGTAGCACTATCTGTGAAAGGACACTGTCATGTCCTTTCTGTAGGATGTAATCTACTGCAGCCCTTTTGCCCTTTCAGTGTGTCTTCTACCAAATCTCTTACATTGCACTTCTGCCAAGTAGCAATAAAAAACTTCCCAGGCTTAAGAGGATATGACAAACCCATGCATAGCTATCATGGATCAGATCAGTCAACTTATCAGGGACCACCAGCCCTGCCTGACCCTGCCCAAGTTTGTTTTAAGCACACAGGTAGTTACTGTATGGTACAGCATGCATTTTGTTAAAGAAATAAATAATAAAATTCTTTGCTGATGTGCACTTCTTTTACAGCTGAGTAGGAATTACCTTCTGAAAGATCTACAGACAGTTCTGGGCAGTTTGGAATTTGAGGTGATTTTAAAAATAAATCTGAATAGGGATTTTGTTCTTTCAAATGGTGTTTTAAACAAGGTATTTTCCTCTGTTTGATTGTAGAGCAAGAGAGCTGAGGGTTTTTTTAGCTATCTGTGATACAAATGCCACTTAGTGGTCTGTGGTTAAGGATGAACTAAGCTACTTTTTAAAACTGGAACAGTCTGTCTTACTGGTCAATATGAAGTTTTCTTTCTGCTTTTCTGAATTTTAAATTTAATCATTGTCAATTGAATATAATTTTAACATAGATTCTTAAATACTTGCACCATCCACTGTCATACTACTTTTTTCAATTACAAGTTCAGTTTTGAGTTCAAAATAGTAAGCCCTTTTAAAAGAAGTCCCTGCCTTGTGAAAATCTTTGCATGATACATTGTGAAATTTTGAGAAATTAATCATTTTCAGAAATAATTTTTCAAGTGTGAGCTTCTACTTTATCGGGAATTGAATGACGTTACTCTCCTGCTGAGGGCTTCTAAAAAGTATTTGTCATTTTCTTTGAAGCGATGAAGATGGGGTTGGAACTTTAGATAGACCTTTAGTGTAAGGCAGAAGACTTGTGCTCTAGTCACTGCTAGCAGAGTACATTTTGAAAAGGAAAATCAATGTCTTACATTTAATATCAAAATACAGGTATTGCAAAAGTTATTAGAAAACTGTATTATGTGTGATCTGCTTTCCCGTGGCACTTTGGGCACATCAACACCAACCGACCAAGATACTGTTTTAGCCAGTCTTTTAAAAGCTGTCTTCCCTCCATCCTTTTTCCTCCCAACAGCTTACAGTACATCTGTCCAATTTTTTAATCAGATATTATAGAAGCATATCCAGAACATTACATTCTTGTTTCTTGGAGAAACAGGCAGTGGGGCAAGCAGCGAGATGAACTTCCCAGGCAAAAGCATGAGCTCAGCCTTTTTAGACATCAGCAGATCCATAAAGGAGCTCACACTCCGCAGAAAATGATTGGTTCTCATGTCTCACTTATTCTAGACACCCGGACTGCTTTTTATCAGTGTAGGCTATGTCTACATTAACAAACAGGTTACAGCAGGAGTGAATTACAAGGAAACTGTCAGTGCTGAGATCCACACTGCATGCACTTTGGGGATTTAACCTAAGCCATCTCTCATGTGATACAGCAGGTGCTCCCCCAACGAGTGTGTTTGAGCTTAGGAAACCCCTAGTCTACCTACCTAAGCACATCTTGATCTGAGCCAAGGTAAGATGGGTCAGCCAGGAGGCCTTCTCAGAAGTCCTTCAATACAGATGCTGCCCTATATACCCTATGTACTCCTATGGACTGACATCCTTGTGCTTGCCTCTCTCATGGATGATGTAAAAGGTAACAGAATGGGATCATCGATTGCATGGTGCTCAGAGTATTTCAGTGACTGTCACTGTTGGTGTTGCATTTCTTAGAGTGGAGAAATGGGAAAAAAAACTTGGTCGGGGTCACCTATAAAGAGGCTGATAGGGACAGCTGCATGCAGAACTCTGTCCAAAGAACTGCTTACAGCAAAATTACTAATATAGGCAAGACTAATTTGCAATTCTATTGTTTGAATGACACATCTGTACAATGTTAGATAAATGATTTGTGGAGGCAGAGCCTCCAGGGTGTACAGGGTGCTCTCACAATGCATAGAATACTTTACATGTACGGATACATAACAAACAGCTTAAGAGAGTAGTTTGGGAAAATTGAACCGTAAGTAATGTTTTTGTCTGACCTCATCCTCTGAGGCACATTTTACATTTATTTATTTTTAAGTGGTAGACGGTTTGTCTATATTCGCTTTTAGTTTTCCCAAATGATAATTCTCTGCTTCCACCTGACTCAGAGTCATTAGTGGGTGACAGCTATCTGAGGCATCCATATAAGTCTTCTGGCCTGTCTGTTTGAGCTGCCATGTTTCAGATGTGTTATCAAGACATTGCTATTGTGCAGATACAGATTAGTTCTTGAGACTGATTTTTCTGCTTCACCAGTTCTTTTGTAGCTGCCAGAACTAATTGCTTACATTACATTACCGGTCTGTGCCTCTATCACTCCTTGGATGATGCCATCCTTCGGAATACAGCTGCACAATTAAATGCACTTTTTCACTAATTCTTGTTATTCCTATCTACACAATTTACACAATTTAGCCTGATTTTTTCTTTGGCCTCCACTACATGCTAGAGATTGTGTAACGGTTGCACTGCTACATTAGTCTTTTCTACCTCTGAATTTTTCTGAATTTTCAGTTGCTTCCTGGTAATTAAACAGAGCTGCCTCTAAATTCTGTAAACAGTATTTCCTTTCCGAGACAAAGTAAAGCTGCTCAGTACCAATCCTGTAGCTTATTTTGTGGTTATATTTCAGAAATGTAAAATTAAAAAAAAGTAAACTTAAGAAAAAAAAAAAAGGAAAAAAGAAAAAAATGAATTATGTCAAAGCTTATCCTGCCTACAGAATAAAGAAGTTGTTTTCTTTTTTTTCATTATGGTCCAACTGCATTGCATTTTAATTCAAAGACGTGAAAGCCCAACATTCACCGATAGTGATGTGACTTGCACAGCAACGGCTGTCAATACAAACTGCTGGGTGATGCCTGCACACCCTCAGCCACTCATGCTAATGTTAGTTGAATGTTTCCTTATGTAAGGCAAGAAAAATATTTTGTACAATACTCTCTATAAGATCTACACAGAAGGAAAATTTCTGGGCAGAAATAAATGGATGAGTCCGTAGCTTGCATTTGAGGAAGAGAAAACCACTCTATTCTTTCAAATTTTTCAATCTGCAGAGTTGTTTGGAATTATTAAGAACTCCAATTTGATGTGAGGTTTGTTTGTTTTTGTTTTGCTCGCTATGGCGAGCTGAGTTTGTTCTTGGATAAAGACAGAAATTGAAGTGGATGAACATTGTGGTAAACCAGGTGTTTTTGTTCTTATGATACTTAACTTCAAAAGCTTTTGACTTTCTTCATCAGTACTTCAGCTTCTGCACAACTGTCCCTCCCCTTTCCTTGGTTTATTGACTGCTAATGTGTGGAACTTGGTGCTTTTCCGAGTTGATGTTTCAGTATTCCAACCTTCCAACCTGAACTATTCTGTACCTTTCACCTAGCTGTGAGAGGGAGCAGGGCCCATGCTGGTCAAGTGCTGTGCCAAACCTTTTGCCAACTGGCTCTACTTCTAAGCTTCTATGATGATTCCCAAACCTGCAAACAAGGAACCTCAACTTTCAAGTGTGGGACATTATAAACAAGGTCTCACAGACAGTGGGATTCCCAGCATTAAGTCCACAGAACAAAAATAGAGAAACTGGGAGGCTGAGCAGAAGGAAGTCTGCTGGTGTCGTGAAATAGTGTGAGCTAGAAAGAGAACACAGCATCACAGCTAAGCTGTACTGTAATTTCCTACAGACTGTATCTGCTCTAAAATCACTGCAGCTATTTCCCCGTGGGAGGTGGGGAGTGAAAATTATTCCAGTAGTTCCAGAATTAGATTTCTCAAAGGGAGAAAGGAGTGGGGAGAAACACAAACTGCTGTGGTTATATTGGATGCTGATTTAATTTACATTTGTGGTGATTGGATTGCAGTAATTTCCCTAGGGAGCAGCTCCTGAGATAATAATTTCAATAGAGAAGCTCAGCAATGGTGAGCTGAGAACTTCCTGAAACAGGATGGTCTGCAGGAGAAAATCTCTTTTTAAAGGCATGTGGGTTCAGCCAAATTGAATAGAACTTCAAAGAAAAAGAGAGCATAAAGGAGTTGTCTTGCAGGCAAAGCCAGTTCATTTGTGGGAAAAGTCTATGATTGTGAAATTGTTTGCTATAAAATTATCTTCCAGGGAATTACATACTGTGCTCTTTAAAAAGATCTTTGGGAAAGATCTTTTTTTTTTTTTTTTTTTTGGAGGAGAGACTAATAAAGAGCCTTGTATGTTTTCTTTTGAGTGATCCATGTTAAGATTTAAAAAAATCTTTGCAGCCATTAAATGCCTAAAGCACAAATGTGGGCAGGGCTTGGCCGGGGATCATACCACATGCCCACAAAGAATGGACCATGTCTTGATTCTAGTTTTGATATCTGTCACATTTTTTTGTGTGCCAGCATTGTCACCTGTCACCCTACAGAGAGGGGTTTCAATACTTCTCTAAAGCCAGAGGGCTTCAGTTTAGTACAGAGTGATCTATCTCAGCAGTTATTAGACACTTCTCTGAATAATAAAGAGGGAAAGGCTGGAAGTAATTAGGGTTCTAATTAATGCTAGCGCAAACAAGGAATGAAGCCAAACAAAACAAGGAAATATTGTATTGTCTGTCTTGGAGCAGGATACATTAGGGAGCGTGCTTGAGACAGATTTTCAGGTATATTTGGGCTGCCTTTTCCAGCTGGACAACAGAGCAGAACTGCAAAATCTGCCTGCTCTGAAGTCCTGGAGTAATAGTGATTCTGGCTCTGTTACAAAATCACTTTTGGTGTCTCGATTAATTAGTCTGCAAGGCTGTCATGCTGACTTAGCCACGATCCATTTGTTAAACTCACTTTTATGCTAAAAATAGTCCCTTCTTGTGAGCCCTAGCTTCTATAGGCTAAGTCTTACTTGATTTGCAGCTCCAAGTGAATAGACAGAAATGAGCCAATGTGACAACATAGGATGTCCAGCCAGGCAGTCAGATACAGACGTAGAAGACAAGGCCAAGAAAATCCTGTGCAGCAGGAGAGACAGTCCTCAGAGAGATCTTCTTTCGTCTCACAAAGGAATAAATGCTTCCATCATGATTAGTAAGCTCTCTCTCATTTCCTCTTTCCCAAAGTCAGTGACAGAGATGCTGTGGTAGATCTGTCTCCATGCAGCACTTCCTTCATCCCACTGAGCCAAATGCCTGTGTTGGCACTGAGCGAGCCAGTGAGCAGCACACTGTGTACAGATAGGTGAAGTGACAGTCATCTGCTTTGCACACCGGTTCTACACATCACAGAGTGTGTTTTGTGCTCTCCCTACAGCTATTTTCTGCACTTGATCAGTTCATTCCTTTTATGATGTTTCTACAGACACGGCAGTGCAATAGAGAAAAAAACTTGGGTTTTTCTTTATCATTTGCAAACCCAAAAGGAATGGCCCCCTGAACCCAGTTATCCCTCCCTGAATCTACAATCCCACATTGTTTTCTTCTTTGAATCTCTTATTTTTCCTCTTCCTTAGTCTCTATCTGGAAAATTTGATCTTCAGTTTGCTTACTGGTCTTCAGCTGCTGGTGGCATACAACAAAAATGTGCTGCCAGTGTACTTGATGTTCTCTTGCCTTTTCTTCATATTGCAATGCTAAGGTCTCACAATACTTTAAACATTTATACACCTAGCAAGAGCACAGAAAAGTAATTTTTCTTAAAATACAGACTGTGTGTAGTTTCATGAACTTCATTCTTATTTAATTAGGAGATTTAAATATACTAATTTCTGGTGGGTGAAAACTGAAAGGTACATCAATAAGCAGTTTCATTTCAGTGAAGGATGTTTTAAAATTTGTGATGTCCTCTTAAAACTGAAAATGAAAAAATTAGAAATCTCTTCTGTTTGTATTCAACCAGATTTTTTTTTTTTCAAAGCAAGTAATTCATCAAAATCAGTGTGAACCAATGAAATATTCCTGTTCTTTGAACCCATGCTTTTTCATTTCATATTCAAAATCAAAGCAAAATCTTCATATACAAAATTTTCTACAATTCAGTGTGACTCCACAAACATACGAGAATTTACACACTGGAATTTACTACTATCAGAGCATAGAATGGTGAGTGCCCAGGCAGGATCGTAAGATTAACCACTGGCCGTAGCTGGGCTTTCTTCAGATCTTTACTTTTTGTAAAACCAAAACAGTAGCTCACCTCTCCCCCCAGTCATCTTCAAGGAAAATAAATAAATAAATGACACTGATTCTCCTTTATGAAAACAAGGAAGGATTCATTTAGAAACACTTGAAAAATTGCAAGAGGGCCGTTCAACTGCTGAAGATAATTTCAAGGCCTTTAGGGTTTTAAAAATCCATTTGAGCCCTCTGGTAACTCAGCACACGTATAAACACCATCTTCCCTTATTCCTGGGTGCACCCAGAAGTGACATCATGAGAAACCAGCAGCCTTACTCAAACACAGCAGGACTGTACCAAGCAAGGATCCAGCCACCATTAGTAGTTCTGCTTTGCAGCTGAGAATCTAGGTCATGCTGATTTTTTAGCTCTACTGATTTTGAGCACAGACTACGTTTCTATGCTGTGAGAGGAGGACTGGGTAATACAGAGTTCTTCTCTTTCAGTTTGGCTCAGGATCTGGCCAAAAGACAGCATACTGATTGCAACTATGTGGAGACCACCACTATGTGGAGTTCATAAGAAAAATGATTCCCAATGAAATTCTGAGTGAAGTCAGATTTTTTACTGAATTTCGGCATTGTACACCGTGTTACTGTTACAAAGGCAAAGTCAGGCTTAAAAGACAACTGGGTAGCTGTCCTGAAGGAACCCTCTGAAAGCATGAAGCTGATATAACTGCATCAGCTTGCCTGGCGTAGGGGAGTTTCCAGCATAACCGAGATGGCTAAGTCCATAAGACCAGATTTCTCCTCCTGACCAGCATTCTGGAACATTGGACAGATACAAAGAAGGCCATGAAGAGACACAGGAGCTGAAACTCAAACAAGCCCAGAGACCTCTCAATTTTGATGGTATCACTGGACAAAGGAAGGGCAACTGATGTCATTTACCTGGACTTGTGCAAGTCCTTTGCCGTGGTCCCCACATCCTTATAGAATCATAGAATCATAGAATCACAAGGTTGGAAAGGATCTTCAAGATCATCTAGTCCAACTGTCCTCCCACTACTATTGCTACCACAAGCCTCTAAACCATATCTCATAGCTCCTCATCCAGACATCTCTTGAACACTGCCAGGGATAGCAACTCCACCACTTCTCTGGGCAGCAATTCCAGTGCCTGACCACTCTCTGAGAGAAAAAGTTTTTCCTTATGTCTAACCTAAACCACCTCTGGTACAACTTGTGGCCATTTCCTCAAGTCCTGTTTGTTGCCTGGGAGAAGAGGCTAAACCCTCCTCATCGCAACCTCCCTTCAGGAAGTTTTATTGAATTAGAGAGACATGGATTTGAAAGCTGGACTATTCAGTGGTAAGGAATTGGTTGGATGAATGTAGCCAGAGAGTAGTGGTCAACAGCTCTATGTCCAGGTGGAGGCTGGTCATGAGTGGTGTAGCTCAGGGGACTAGTGCTCTTCAGTAGCTTTATCAGCAACCTAGATAGTGAAATTAAGTGAACATTAGCAAGTTTGCTGACACTTAACTGAGTGCTGCAGATGATAAAACAGAAGGAAGAAATACCATCCAGAGGGATGTGGACAGGCTTGAAAAGTGGATCCACGTGAACTTAATGAGATTTAAGAAAGTCAAGCACAACATGTTGTACTTCTATCAGGGCAATCCCAGATATGTGTACAGGCTGAGTGTAGAATTCATTAAGTGGATCCAGAGGAGGGCCATAAAGACAATCAGAGGGCTGGAGCACTTCTATGAAGAAAGACTAAGGGAGTTTTTCTTGTTTAGCTTGGAGAAGATAATGGGGAGACTTCAAATGCGTGAAGAGAGCTAATGAACAGGAGGGAGACCAATTTTTATAAAGTCTGATAGTGATATAGGATGAATTTATGCTAAAAGAGAGGAGATTTAGATTAGATTTAGGTGGAAATTTTTCTCTCAAAGAGTGGCAAGGCAGTGACACAGGCTGCCCAGCGACAGTGTGGATGCCCCATCTTTGGAGGCATTCAAAACTAGGTTGGATACGGCCTTGGTAGTCTGTGTGGCACACGGCAGTGTGTGGCAACCCTGCCCATTGCAGGGGGTTGGAACTAGACAGTCGGTGTCCAACATAAGCCATTTTATGATTGTAATTTCTGTGATGGCCAGGAAAACTGTTGACATTGCATGTGAGAAAAGACAGGAAAAAAAAGGGAAGGAAGGAGTCAAGAATAAAAGTGATACAGTGTACTGGTGTTTATCTGTTTTGTTTTAGTGTAGCCATCACAAGATTCTTTCTACCTGACTCATGCAGGTATGATATCTTTGAAAGAATGCTGTCAATTACACCTTGGTGCTCTAAAGAATTTATATTAGGAGAACCACAAAAATGCCTTTAGTAATCTCTCATTTTCAGCATTAAATACTTATTGGCTTTGGCATATGTAGCATAGACATTATGTACGTAATTTAAAGGAGTTTCTTCATCAAAGCTTTAATCCCAAGTCTCTTATGTGCCTTGGTGATATGATCAATCTAAGTTGTTGAATAGCAGTGCTTAACAATCTCAAAAACATGGGTATGAAGAAGAAAAAATCACATGCAATCAATTTCTTTGCCATCCTGCTGTCTTTTATGCTCTCACTGTCACTAAAAAATCTTAAGATGGAGGTGTGACCCTTACTAATACATTCCCATACATGTCTAACACTTCTGCTTAACAGCCCCAGACTTCCTCATACACAGCCATCCCTGGAAGTGTGGATTTATTCTCTTATGAAATCTTAGAAAAAGGTGTAAACTGAAGTGTAAATAACATTCATCTCACCAAATCAATTGGAATACGACTGCTGCTTTTAAGGTGGATCAGAGCCCAGGAGAAAGTTAAAAATTTCATACTAATGCTGAGACTGGATAAGGGAATGTTAAAGTACAAAGGCTCCATGTTAGCAGAAACTATTTGGCTCTTTGCTTTATCTGTTGTGTGGTGGATATTATTTGAAGAATATTAGACTTGGCTATACGCAAGAATATTATAGATGCAAAGTGTGTTACTTTTATAACCCTGTTGCTTTTTATTACTAATCAATTGTCATATATACAAAGGAAAACCATTTGGTGAGAGATGAGCCAGAAACGTAAACACTAAAATGAGAAACCAACACTGACAGCTCAGAGATAATTTCCTGACATGGAGGAGAATGAAGCAATAGCATCTCTTATGCCACAGTGTCCTATCAGAGCTTGAATTTATTTTCGGATGGTTTCAGAGCATCTCTCTAGCTGTCAACACATCAAGCCTGTTCCAGAGCCTTTCCATTCACTCTGCCTAGTTTTGATCATACTCTTGAAAAGTTCAGACCACATAAGTGCATTTGGGGGCTTTTTATGTATAGGAATGGATCTCTTTTATTTCCATGTTTATTAGTACTCCTAGAACTCCTGTTTATTAGAACTCTTTTGCCATGGAGTTGGAGCTATCTGTGAAACATATATCTTATTACGAAGATTAATGTCAAAACATTTGATTTCAATTGAAGCCCACCCAAAGTTGCTTGAGTTTTTGCCATCATTTATGATACAGTATTAAATATCTTCCTGTAATTTGTCATTCTACAATGATGTGCCACTGAGGAAAAATGAACTCAATGTAAAATCTGCTAATTGGCAATTTCCAAAAGGAAATCTGAAACCTCTATGACCCCTTCTGAATTAGCTACTGTACAGACATGCATCCCACATTACAGATATTTTCAAATGAACAGGAAATAGGCCAGTATTTATAGAAACTAAACCTTCATTCGCAGTACTGAAAATCTTTCTTTTCTCCTACTTGAAGATGTTTAACCATTTCATTTTTGAAACTGGAATTTCTGAATTGTTGAGTACCAAAAACCTAAGTATTTTAGAGGAAATTCAGGGAAATTTCAGAAGGCCAAAACAATTTCAAATAGAAGTTACCTGATGATGAAACTTCAAATAGCTGTAAAAATGGGAGAAAAAAAGTCTGTATTGCAAATCAGATTATCCTCATAAGCAAGATACATTCCATAATTTTATTACTGAGCTGTAGGATGTGCTGTTATTGGAATGTCTGCCCTCGTAACCTTTATCTTACACACATAGATGACTGAACTGTATGCAGATACTATTTTAGCCTTGTAACACCTTTTGCTGACTATCCTAACCTTAAGTCATAACCTCACCCTTCTAATGAGACTGATAATTTAAATCATTGCCTGCAAGATACAGTTCTAAATCAGTGAATGATTACAATGTGGACAATAGAGTACTTTTCATGAAAATCCAAATCCCTTTCTTCACTGCTTAATTAGGATATGTTGGAGCTAGATTCCTAGATAGACTGATATATAGGTAAATAGATAAGAAAGGAAGGAAGGGAAATGATTAACATTCTCTTGCTCTGCTATTAAATATTATAGGTTCAAAGATTAGTTGAGGAGCTAGTTGAGGTTTAGAAAGATACCATATCGTTGGTATTTAGGTCTTTATGGCAGGTATTTTTTTTGAAGCATTTACAGAGGAAACATTTTTGGCCATGGAACAACATGAAAGTACGATAAAAAGTAATAGCAGAACAGCACAAACAAGTCATAGCAAGCCTCAGTCAAAAACCTCTGCATGGACTTTTGTCAATGTTCAGTAAGAATTCATGAACTGGAGGTGGCAGAAGAAGAAGGAGACCCAGGTGGATTAACTCAGTGATACGTTTAGATGATGGCAGTGCTGCAATACAGAGCTATAAAAATTCAAGGATAAATTATAATAGTGTTGAGGATGCCTAAGTGTATATTATATTGATAAGAAAAGAAAAATCTGTAACACACATAGTTCTTGTCATCAGTGCCGAAGAAAGATAAATGGAATCAATAGAGATGCAGAGAAAACCTTATGGGATGAAGAAGTGAATGGAGTTCTCTATTGGAGTTCTCCTTTCACAAGACATCTCTCATAAGATCTCACTAAGAGAGTATTTAAATGTAAACGTTTCAAATCTCTCTTAGTGAGATCTTATGAGAGATCTCTTGTGAAAGGAGTTTACGAAAATGGTTTATGAAACATGAAAAAAAACTGGCGAAGAGATGTGAATATATATATCTGGAGATGAGGAGAGATTGTCATTATAGAGGAAGAGACGGGTAAGAAATAACTATCAGATAGTTACAAATAAGTTTAGACTGGAAATTAGAAGGTTTCCAATCACCAGAACAGAGTTCTGAAATGTCACTTACACTTAGAAGAGAATAAGCTATTTTCAGATGGAATTTTTGAGACTGCATGAGAAAACTCTGTTGTTAAAAGGAATTTAAAGTAGTTGCAATCACTGATTGCATGCTGTTTGTTTTATACTGGTACTGTCTGAAGGCCTGCATCAGTCACCAACTTTGTCACTTCTCCCCCGTTTACATCCTTGGAACCATTCTTTTCTCCACATTACTTCAACACAATGGAAGAGCTGAGAAAAACATGATGAAAGGACAGAGCATCCCAGTATTCCTAAAAGCTGTAGAAATTCATATGATGATGATAATTTTGTATCCAGCTCACAAAGAACAATTGACAAATATGGGACTGGAAGAGGATTTTTCCTTCTGCTCATATTACTAGGAAACAGTGTAGGCTTTAGATTTTGTTCTTTTTTCACTCCCTTCTGTGCTATGGAACATAGCAGTCTGCTTAGAGTTAGTTGGGATTTTATTGATTTTTTTTCCCCCGTTATGTTGGGAAAGTGGCTTATTGGCTTCTTGGCAATAATTCTAGCTTTTGGGCTTTTATTGTAGGCTTTAAGTTTGTTAAGGAAGTTAAGAAAGTTTTATGGTTTATGTCAAGTAAAATAGATGTTGTAAAGTGTTCTATGACCAAACATCTATGGGCATAGTTGCCAGGGATAGAATCAAGGCTTAAGACTTTGTCTACTCAAATAAATCCAATCCAATAAAAAAAATAAGATTATTTTTAGTCAGATCTCATAATATTTTCTTCATTTGCTATTCTTACTTTTTACTTTTTTTCTCCTAGAGCTTTTAGTTCTTTTGTGTTATTTTGTATTATTTTCTCTGATAGAAATTCATTATATGTGGCTCCGTTTCAACATAGAGTATGCATTTGGCAAGCCAGTTTGGAGACTTAAAACATTTAATAATAAAGGTCATTGAATAATAAAATCACTATTTAATTACTATTACTATATAAAATATAAAGTTTTTCAGTTTTGTTTTGTTTCTTATGAGAAAGTTTTGTTTTGTTTATTGTTCTTTGCTATACATGTGGTACTTGCTAATGATGGGATGAAATGTAGACAAGGCTTTTTTTACTGTTATATATGGAGATTTAAAAGCAGGAAGAAGGAAATAACGTGAAACTATAAAGATTCAGTGGCTAAGCATTTTTTCAATATTTTCTACCTAGAGAATGTGAAATCTGCCATCAGTTATTAAAGTAGCAACCCTGTGTCTGGGTCAGGTCACTGCCAGGTGCAAGGCTCATGTCAGGGCTAAAGCAGTAATCCTCAGAGGACTCCAGGAAGTGGATTTGTGCTGACCAGAAAGCTGTCCATAAGAACAGAGTTGCTATAAAGGTAACGTTTTTCTTTTTTAGGAAAACAAATATTATTCTGTAGTTACATACTAGCTCACACTAGATTAAAAATAGAAAGTGCTTTTCAATTTTATTTATTGCCTTAAGATATTTCTGCCAAAAGGTAACAAGGCTATGAATCACCAAGGCAAGGTCAACATTCCAGCCATCTGAATACATTAGAAAGCACAATACTCAGATGTTTCTTCATGAGAGCTTTCAGTCTCTGAAGCTGAGGTGATTGGCACTGTTGGGAAGTACTACTGTCTGTCCACATATATTGTCTTTAGCCTGTCTGAATTCAGCTGTCAGCTGGTCCTCATCCAAGCACTTGAGCTGTCTTCAAGTTTTATCTTGTTGGGTGTCACTGCTCTCTCCCATTAGTCCACCTAAACTTTATATTATAGGTGGCTCAAGAAAAGACAGTGGATCCTTTGATACTCAGTCCCACAATTCAGTGGTAAACTGAGAGAAGCAGCATGCTTGGATGCATCCTTTGAGGAAGAAACATCATTTTTTCCTCTCTTATGCAAGACAGCAGCACATCATGTCCAGTAGTGCTGAGTGCTCCAGAGTTCCAGAAGAATGACAGCTGCTATCCCTCACTGAAATGGAGAAAAGAAGACACTGTTCTTTATTTATCAGCCAGAAAAGACTTCAAAAGTGTTATACTGACTTCATCAAAGCCTTGCTAAGTGAATTTATGTAGATAACTCCAGAAGAAATGCCTCCAACTTAGTTTAGTTATATTTCCATTGAAACTACAACAGATACAAAAAGCACTATTTAATAAAACTATTCGAAAGAGCAAATTATCAGCTAAAGAACACTATTTTTCATAGTCACCATCATAAGCTGTTCATTTTCACCAGTGATGAACTACATCCTGCAGGCCATGATCTGAAACTCACCACCCATCGCCTCCGGAAACATTCAGCAAATGTCAATGAATGTCAGTGGTGCCATTTTTTCCACCTGGGAGAATTAAATGACACACCCTTTCTTCATCTGCTCTTCCATACCAGATACCAATTCTGCCAGACTACCCCTCAGCTGCCATATGTCACATGGCAACAACACATAACTGAGAATTGATGGATAGGTTTCCCTACTGCCATACCACCAACATCCACCTTTGACACTGTGGGCCAATAGAATAAAATACGAGGCATTACTTTCAGAGCACCTCTTGTATTAAATTGGTGAATGCAGGGAATAATCTTAACCTAAAGAATTTATTCCCTTAATTGTCTATTTTTGATTATGAAATGAAAATTTTGGAAATGTATAGCTATCTTTTTTAATACCACCATATACCGTAATGGTTCCTTTTTCTTTTCTTTTTTTTTTTTTTCTTTCCTATTTCATGACTTCTGTTCTGACTTCTGTCAGTACATGCTGCATGCTTTGAAAAATACGGGTATTTATGTATTTGTATATATAAATATTCCTGAAAGATTATTGATCTTTCAAACAAATGAAGAATCTTTCAACATTTTGGGAACTTTCATGGTATCATTTTCTGGTGGTCAGTTTGTTTGTTCCTGTTGGACCAGTTCGTTAAGAGTACTATAATTCTCCATTAATCTCATATTCTGATAAAGTGTCTTGTGCTAAGATACTCTGCAGCCAGTAAGGGAGTAATCAACTTTGATGTTGTTAGCAAAGATTTAAAGAAATAATAATAATAATGTTAATAGTAATGATCCAAAAAGCTGCTGGGAGTCTTAGACTCCTTGACGTTTGCTGTACCATGATTTCACTATTATCCTCATCTGTGATAGTTAAACAAAACCTAGTATTGCACTATATGCACTTCATTTATGTTTTCAGTTCACAATAGAGAAGTTTATTTAAGGAAATTCAGATAGTATCTGCACAGTCCTCAATTCCTGTGGTAAAAATCCAAAATTTCAACACGTGTATTTCCTCTGAACTAGCATGAGACCACTGGCTCATTTCAGGGAGATCTCCAAATAGCCAGGAAAAAGATGAGAATAGATTCCCACTCCTGGATAGTACACAAACATCAAAAGATGACAGGTAGTCTTTGTACTGTTTGTGTCTCTTTCCTTTACACACAACAACTATTTCAGCATCAAATCTTCAAAACAGGACGATGCTATTCTACTGAGGTAGCATAAGAGTGCAAGGAAGACTTGGAAGATGAAGACTTGCATGCATCTCCTCTATGTGAATCTCAGCTGTCCACCTCCAGAAGAATCAGGCTGTTTATTCAGGCTGATATATATATATTTTTTTTTCTAGCTGGAGATACTTGTATTAATCTGTGTAAACAAGAATTAATCTTGCAGTACATGCTCAGAACAAAGAGTGAGATGAAGACAACACCCAGACAGGATAGCCCTCCTTTAGAGAAGATCTAATTAATAGTCTCGTTACTTTTCAATTTAGGCTTTTGAGCTTCTCGGGGGGGGGGGGGGGGGGGGGGGGTGGGGGGGGGACAATGCAGAGGGGAATGTCCCAGATAGTATGACAAAAAAAAAAGGGTGAAAGGAAGAGATTTGGCTGTTGTGTATGTTAGTAATGCATCAGTGTGCCTCAAAATTGATGTGGCTGTAGCCAGGAACAGAACCACAGCCTGCTGCCAGAGGTGGCACGTTCATAATGAGACCAAATGAAGGGGCTCATTAGTTTCACAAATGGTGAAGAGCTGCCTGTTCCCTCTCTTATTATCTCTCCTCCATCTCCATTATGAGGGTGCAAGTGTGAAAGGGTGGGGAAGATAAGCGAGTGCTACCCGTTCAGGCGGTGAGCTGATCTGCATTGCTCTTCTGGGAAATTAATGAACATCCTGGTGACTCCAGGCTCCTCCCTCCCCTCACCTCAGTGGCAAATTAGAAATATGGAAACCTCAGGGAGGAAAATATTACAGATGAAGACTTTCTGTTTGTCTGCAATCACAAAGAAAGAAAAAAAAAAGAGAGAATGAAAATACAAAAACAAGAGCTCTGCAGGAAAGCAGAAATAAAAGGCATGATAGAGTTTCTGCTCTTTAATTTAGATGCCTGATGATCTGTGGATCTGAGACAGGTCATAACATGCAACAAAGCCACCCTGTGTGTGATTTACCAAAGCAGAAATGAGTTTTGACCTAGAGGGACTGGAAGGCTGTGCGAATGACCCTTGGATATGTCAGAATGGCACTCAATAAGTAATTGCAAACTTTTTTTTCTTTTACAGTTTTTGTTCAGAGCCAAGCCAGGCAAATACTCCATACTAATCCTGACACAGAGCAAATAGTAAAAGCAGTCTTTGCTGGTAGTGCTGGGAGAAAACATTCAATTAAGTTGCTGCAGTGGCTTAGTGACAGCAGCCTTTCACCTCTGGAAACCTAGCTGCTAGTTATCTGTCTTGGGTCACCAAGGAAAATGAGTCGATGCTCTCAGGCTAAGCCCTAGGGCACATTTTGCTCAGAATCACCAGACCACAGCATAATTTGGAGCTTTTGTCCATGTGTACTTAGCAAAGGTCTAGGCCTGGAAGAAAGCTGAAATTCAAGATTGGAGTGCGCCAAGAATGATGCGTCTTCCCAGAGAATTAAAATACTGACATTCCCAGTGCTTTAATTGACATTAGGTTCACTAACTCATTGAAACCAAAATAAAACTGTGGGCAAAACAGTGACATGGGCATTGTGTAACATTCCTAGGTACTGGCAACAAAAAGCACTGATCATCAATGGAAGGAAAAGCCTTAGCATGTGCTCAGGGACCTGAGGCAGCCAGGGAAGTCTGACTGCTCTCATTGCCATAAAGCTGCAGCTCGCAGTTCCTGAGCTGGTTTCAGGTGGGGAAGCCCCACACAACTTTCTTGTTTTGGTTCAGAGAAGTATATGTATGACTGACCTCCAAAATCACCAGAGCCCTGGAAAGAGCCTTTCCTTTTAAAGAAGTCTTCTTGAGAACTATCAAGGACTTACCAACTTTAAAGTTGCATTTGGGGCAAAATAGAATTACCAAGTACCAGAAAAAGGAAACCCACAGAGCAGGAGTCCAGAACTGCTAGATGAGCAGAGCAAGGCCTGGTTGGGTTCCTGGGGGATTTCTTTCCTCCGCGCACAGTTTTCACCCAGCAGCTCTCAGCACCCCCCTAGTTTCTATATACACAATCCCTGTGGGTCCCTGCATAAGCCTCCCTCTTTTTGCCACATCTGAGACTTGGTTTTCTGCCTGCCACAAATCAGCCCTCTCCAGGCTCTCCCACTTTCACTGTGGCTGGCCCCAGCACCACACACCTGCCTGCAACTTCATCAGATGCAACCTATAAAAGGTAAGGAAGAAACACTCAGCCCCTTTTTCTCACCCAGGTTTGCACCTAGTTCAAATGATAGCTACCACGTGTACAAACCAGGAGCCTTCCCCTCCCATATGTGCAGCCTCTCAAGTGGTAAGTGCTGTTGCTGGGTGGGTGGTGGGACTTGCTTGTCCTCTGCATCTTAAATACATGAGAAGTAGTGACCCCTTGCTGTGGCAGAAACAGGAAGCTCTACCCTGAATATTGCTCAGTGGAGAAAGGCTGGATTCCCTCATGGTGCCTGGACATACCCTTTTCCCTCTGCATTCTCCATGTGCCCTGCTCCATGCAGGAGGGTGTACCCAACTGTTTCTGGCTATGACAAGGAGCATCCTGCATAGGTAAGAGGCAGAGTGAAGCTGTAGCACTGTGCAGAGCCTGGTTCCTGCATAGATGCCACATCTCTGTTCCTGCAGCCTCACACAGGGCAGACAACAAAGCATGGCCTGAGTGTTCCTCCTGCTTTGGAGGTGTTGGGCCCCAGTGCTCCTGGTCTGGGTATCACCACACTTGAAGTATTGTTTCTCTGTGTTATATTCCACTTAAATCTCTCTTCTGGGAGAAAGGGTGATGAAAGTTAGGTTTGGAAGCACTGTGGTGTTCTTTGGACAATAAAGGCTGTAGTGAACGTTGCCAGGTTAGAGCTGCTGTTATCCATGGTGGACTGTGGACTAAGGGTCCTGCCGTTCATTATGAGTCCTACTCCATGTGTGTTCATGCTTCCTGTTTCTGCAGACCCAGAATGCTGTCAATTCCCAGGCTGATTAACAAGGCAAGGAAGGAGGGGTAGGAGGCTGTTGAAATAGCAGAACTGCTCTGCTTGTCTAAGTTTACTTGCAATTTAAACTAAACAATTTTTTCTCTCTGTAGAAAGTCCATCAAAAGTCTTGCTTTGTTTATGTTATTTTTCAATAGTAGAAGAAAAATCAGTTTATATGTCTGCATATTGCAGTGTGTAGATATAAGCCAGAAAGCAATATAAAACAATCTTTGGAATGTTTTTTTTATGATTTGGATTTCAGAATCTTTGTAATTGAATTTTTTTTTCAGTGATATTTTCCTTTCCTTACAGGGTGCAGAGCTCTCTCTCCATGCTATGCACTGCTTTCACTGATATTAGAGACTGCTGTTCCTATTACTTGTAAGGCTGAACTTCAGTAGTCTTCAGTAGAAGACTAAGATTAGGCACAAATGTTTGCTGGGTGCTGCAGCAGCTGAATTTACCCTTTCCCACATGAATGGAAGGCACAGGAAAAAAATGGACTATTAATGCAATTTATCTTCAAGAAATTGAGTAGTAGTAAGGCTTTATGCTTTGCCAGATACCAACACAACACCCCACTTCCAAATGATCTGGTTATGGCATATGGTGATTTCTGCAAAGGAAGCACTTTGGCAGAAACCGGCCCTACAGGAAGGAGGAAATCCAACAGGAGAATTGTTATCATCTTCCATTGTATTTTGATCATAGGTTGTCAGCAAATAGCCTTTGGATTTTAATTACATGATCAAGATTGCTGAGGAGTGTGAAAGTCGAAAGAACGAATAAGTAGTGGAAAGCAATTTTTTCCTCCTCCTTTACTCTGGGGCAGCCATAATTAAAGTTAAAGTGCTGCTGCTTTGCTGGAAACTGAGTTAGGAGAGTGAATTGTAATTGCAAACACTGTTTGCTCAGTCACTCTTGGCAACAGCATCATGTTAACTCAGTCTTTGTGTCTCCTGTGAATCCTCCGGGTTGACGAAAACATCTTTTCTTATCCAATTTGTTATCACTGACTTCAGAAAGTCATTAAAGAATATCAGTAGAGCAGATTGGGATCTGGATTAAGAAATCAATTATTGCCAGGAAGTACCTTTATAGACGCTAATTAGCCTTGACTGACATTTACGGTATTCCTTTAATGGAACTTTTGGTCAGTTTTTAAAGGTACAGGGCAGCTATCAGGACTGCAAACAGCACCCATCTTTTTTTTTTTCCAGATGTCCTAGTGCCAGCTTGTGCTAGGTAGATACAAGCAGTGAAATCTATGAAATGTGAATTTTCATGCAAGTAAAAGTCATTGACCTATTCATTTAGCCGGAAATTAAATGCTATCCCTTGCCCCAGATATCTGGTGTTGGTCACTGTTAGCAGGATGGCTCTGCCATTCACAGCTGTTCTGCAGATTGCTGGTGGCAGATAGATTAGGTCTTCACAGGAAGGGCTTAATAGATATACGACAGGCGTATATAGGTTTAGACATCTGTGCAAGAAAGGAAGGCCACAGGATAAGTAATCTCACCCTGTGAAAGATGGAAAGCACTACAGAGACTTGTAACAGAAACAGCCCAGACAACTATAATTTAACAGGGGAAATACAGAGATGGGACAATGTAGGGGGACTGCTCCAGAGATGAGGTAGGAGCACAACTTGTTTCTGCTTGCTGATCTCACTGTGGCTGGCTGCAAAACTCCCTCAGCTTGTCCTCTGCATGGACGGTCATTGATTTGCTTTGTTTTCCCTAGCCTCAAAATAAAACATTATTAGTCTCTAATTTAAACTGCACCCGATTTCTCCCCTCTTTCATAACCCAGAGGAAAATATCTCCAGGTATTTTTGTATTTTGTGCTCCCACCTGTAATCTTAACATACAGCCAGTCCTACTGGCTTATAACTACCCCTGGTGTAAGTAAAAACTTATTTGAAGACAACTGCCCCATCTGCTCTGATAAATCACCACCACCAGCAAGAGCAACAACAGTCACCACCATCAAAACTGTCAGTCGCACACCTGGTAAGAAGCAGAAGAGGAATATTCAGTATAGAAATAAGTGAACCAGTTGTGACTTATATCAGAGTAGATATAATCAGATTTGCATAAGAGTTAATGAATTTCAGCATTAGCTGTTTTATTTGACCAGCATGTAGCCACCTATAATAAATATTTGTGCTACACAGAGATGAAGAACATTAAAGGACAATTTAAATCTAAGCCTCCTAGTTCTTTTGGATTCAACTGCTGGGCTTTTGCATTTGCTTTAGTTACACTAGTGCTGGAGGACTGTAAAAGTGTATAAATCACAAGTCCTAGCATAGATTAAATATTACATTTGGTGTCTGTAAACCATCCTAAAAGATAAACTCCTACACCTTCCTTATTTGAAATATCTTCTAACACTGTGTTATTGCAACTCCTCATATTTGAAGTGTCTATGAGAAGATGAAGCTCCCAATATAGTCAACACAAAGACAGAAATGCTTCTTCTGAGAGCAATTCAGAACTCTGAAGGTAGGATCTTTCTCTGTTGATAACATAAGGACATGAAATTTAGCTGTCCAGAGGTAGACTATCCTTCAGCTACATGTCAAATAAAGAAAAAACAACCTAATTTTGGCATTGTAAAATTCTGGAGAAATAAATAGCAGGCCTGTGAACAGTTTTATCTACGTAGTGGTTTCTGTTACCAACCATAGTGAGTACTGCTAAGTGAATAATAGAAATATAACCATGCAGCCTTCGTGTAATAGAAATATAAGGGGATATCACCTTCCTAAAACAAAGGCAGAATATTAATGGAGTGAGTTAGGGATGTAAGACTAAACTCATAAACAGGTGGGTACTGAGATGACGATATGTTATTATTGCATTATAATTCCGTATGTTCTATATATACTGTTAATGCCCCATCCCAGGCAGCATCCAAGGCCAGACTGGATGGGGATTTCTTCAGGTAATGGTATTTGCCACTGCACATGGCAGTGGGGTAGGAACCCAGTCGTCCCTTCCAATCCAAATCAGTCTGTTACATTGAACTTGCAGTTCTGTGTGAAGTATAGAATGTCAGTTCTGTAAACTGAAGTAGAAGTAGCTCCTGTGGGAATTTCTTTCTCCAGTATTTTCAGTGGCTTGCAACTGTCTTCTGGGCTTGTTTGTTATATCATCTGTTACCTTAGTGTAAACTTGTTCTGTTGTTGTTTGTTAGCTTTCCCCTTGCTTCTTCTACTTAATCCAGAGCAGGTATACTGCTTGTCCATGGAGAAGTCGGAAGGTCAATTGTACCTTTACAGTACTGGTGTGAAACTTGTCTTCTCATATATTTAACTCTGGAGAGGCTCTTCAGGTCTCTATCTGATAAATTATTAGTAATTATACGTAATGGAAAATATGCTGCACTACTAATAAATATCCATTCTTGACCTGAAATATACATTTTAGGCTGTATACATCAAGGCATCAATATAAATCAAGGCTGGATGTGTCTCCGGGCAGCCTGGTCCAGTGGATGGCAGCCCAGCCCATGGCAGGGGGGTTGAAATCATATGATTCTTGAGGTCCTTTTTAACCCACACCGTTCTATGATTCTATGCTTTAGGTGAAGCACTGAATCCTCCAAAACTATCTAATCTGAATATAACTCATTTTTCTTAATAAGATGTTTTTCCTCCAAACCATAAATAGCAACAAGGAATGCAGAACTGTTCCACCCCAGGAAAACCAGCAACTTATCTTTAATGTAAAATCTGAATTTGGTACCTAGCATTGGCTGCATGATTCTCAGTCTTGAGATGCACTGACAGAGAGGAAAGTTACCTTAGAAACATGCTGCAAAATCCACAGCTCAAAATCATATGAATTTACATTTATCTTTGTATCAACCTAAATGACAAAGCATTGTGTGTTCATAAAGAACAAGTCCTGGTTTTCCATCACAGAGGAAGAAGAGGTGAATAGAGGAGAGTAGCTGCAGCTTTCTGACTCTTCTAAGATCAAATTCTGCAAAAGTGGTTGGGTAGTTGAGTGGATGTGTGTATGAGGCTCTGCCTGTTTTTGCAGGGAAATATTTTAAAGCAGAACTGACAGACAGGAGCCTGTGCAAAGAAGTGCAGTGTTTCCACTACCTCTATAGGTAGTAGAAAAGATAAGGTACAGCATTTTCTGGTACAGAATTTCTGAAGTTTATAATCAAAGTCCTTATTCATTTGGCGAGTTTATTAGAGCATGCCATTAGTCTGTGTTTAGGCTGGAAAGCTGAATGGTAATCAGTCCTTCAACAAAATGCATTTCTCATGGCATGAGGGGAAAGTGTCTCTAACCCAGCAAGTATGCAGTGTAGGCTGAAGCAGTGAAGCATGGTTTTCTGGAAGCACACGAGAGCTCCTGGCTGCACTGTGTGCCTCTAAAGAATACATTAGAGCTGCACTCCACAAAAGGGGGCACCTCCGGAGATAGCAGCCCTGTTAATTACACTGATGGTTTCTATTGCCTTCATTCCACCAGCGTATGAGGAAGCAATGACAGATGGGCAAGCACAAAAGCTGTGAAAAGTCAGCAATGCTTGGGGTTTCTGCAAGTGTGATAATGACCTCGAGACGATCTGATTTTTATTGAGGGGCTTGTTTTGTAATTGTCATCACCATAGTCTCACATCTGAAAAGGCTTGCTTTATGTATTCATGCATCCTCTCCTTGTTTTCTGTCAGTCACATTTCCCATATTTGTAAGCAATAGAAATTGCAAAACTAACATTAATTCCCTGTGACAACTGGTGTAGGAAGAGCTGGTAAGAAGTTCTATTTGAGATTCCTCTGCTGATTTGGGGGGATCTTATTTCATGTTTCTCATCTGTAAAACCATTCAATTTCATAGAAATGTTGTGTTTTGTGTTTCTTTTAATGAATTGTGATGTGCATGTAGAGGGTAGAAATATGTTTATTATGATTGCAGTTAGAAGTTTTATATTTTAGTGGTTTAGACTACAATTGGAAAAACTATCCCTCTCTCATGTAAATTCATTTGATGCATCTGAATCAGTATGGAATACCTTTAAGAGCACTAATTTATATAATGAAGTTGGATTTTGTCTGAAAATTGATAAAAAATAGTACTAATGCAAAACATTATTAATCTGTGTATTTGTGCTGATTTTGGGGGGATAGAGACAATTTAGTTTTATTAAATGTGCAAACTGAATAACTAGGTTGAATAACTGAATAAGGGTGAAGAGTGGACAATTTAAAAAAATCTGCTCCAAATTTTGATTGTCATACATACAGCAGTTTGAACAAATATATGAGATAAAATGAATGAGCCACCTATAGTTTGACTAAGGTACAGTAGAGCAAGCAGCTGGCTTGAGGTTGCATAGTTCCTCAGCCTGTACTGTATTTCAAGTTGAGTTCTTTTGCTTTACTTTGGTCTCACTACAAGCAAAGTTCCTAGAAGTACTAGAATTTCCTAGACTCACTAGATGAGCCCTCCAAACCTTGCCTTGCTAGAGCCCACGTTAATTTTATGCTGTTTTTGATTTATATCACTTTGTGAATCAATTCAGATTGAACTGAACAGTTTGAAGGCAGCACGCAGGCATAAATCTTTGAAAAAAAAAATCAAAAAAAAAATCTTAGAACCCATTTGAGGTCTTAATCTTCTTTTGTCATTGTAAATTATGGGTGCTGGATGGTGTTCAGAATGACATAGAAATGTTGATACTGAACTACAGTAAGTAAAATGAAAAAAAAAACCAGACATATGTGTTCCAAAATAATATCTTGAAGTTGCTAGTATATATTCATGAATTACTTTTGCTGGATACTTCAAGCCTGATCTCTCCAAGTCTTACTGTTGGTGTAGGTATTTAATCCTATACAAAGTGAACACTGCACCCTTGTATTTTCACTGGATTGTCTACATTGGAGCAACAATCTCAACTTCCCCAGCTCTGACCAAAACCTTCGATTCCATTTGCTCACACCACCCCACCAGGACTGTTGTATTGCATGCTATATACATTAGGAAATAATCTAACACCTCTCGTGTAAAAGCACGTGGACTTTGGCCTTAGGGTTATTCTGTCATTCATACATAAGGTTGGAAAGAGTATTTAGTAGTAAGAGCTCCCAAAAAAATCATTAAAATTTAATTTGCTTGTGAGAAGGAAGGCGTAAAGCACAGGAGATTATGTTCAGTTTATGAGCCTTGACCTTTTATGCTTAGCCATTTCTCCAGTTTCA
Source organism: Perdix hodgsoniae (assembly GCA_035772895.1). Lineage (NCBI taxonomy): Eukaryota > Metazoa > Chordata > Aves > Galliformes > Phasianidae > Perdix > Perdix hodgsoniae. The sequence goes on from JAPSGF010000016.1 coordinate 10,415,409, forward strand.
TTTTGGTTCATGAAGTACGTATTTCACATAGCTCTGGTTATTATTACGTACTTCTTATTTTATTAATATTACTTGAATGTATATGGGAGGCGATCATTTCCTTTATTGCTGTGGGAGACAGCATCCTGTATCAGTCAGGAAGTACATGGGGGTTACCATTAAATGTTCTCTGTGCTGAGACTATGGTCAACATTAGAAAAGGGAACTGAACAGATGCTCTACAACTTCAGATGTATTCCTGCTGTCAGTGCCGAGAGGACATGAAACTTTCTAATAGCAAAACCCCAGGCATGTCTGAGCCCCCCAAGCCCTACTGAATTTGCAGCCACCTGAGCGGATGTTCAGCTGCTGTAGGAGCCACTGCTTACAGACACCATTGCAGCTGAATGATGTTTCCCTTTTTCCCAACACTTTTGTGGCTGCTCAGTAATGATCATCATGGGTCATTGTTTATTATCCCAGCTTCACAGTAATGTTATTCTTCGCAGCCCCCCACATGAGTGTTTTCATTCCCTCTTTCCCTTTGGACTTTGAACACTTCTTAATCTAAGACAGGGAAAAAAGGCAAATAAGTACAAAACCCATAGACAATGCTAAAACAAGAAGTGTATCTGGCTAATAGCCAGATCCCTCCAATGGATGGAAAGATGTGCCCTTTTGTGTCCATGCACTGAGTTTCTGCAAAACTCTTCCCATGCTGAGGAGCCACAGCCAAGCAAATAAATGTAAACCACCTAATGAAGGATTTTCTTTGTGCAGCCCTGATATCTGCACCCACAGTGAAATCTCCCAGGATCAAGAAGGGTAGAGAGGTCAAGACCAATAAATTGTTCCAAAGCATGCAGCTAGTAAAACTCTAACAAATAAAATTAAAAAACATCCTGATGCTAAATAATGATAGTGATACAACTGCACTCTTCTACAGACTGCTCGTTGTGTGTCATGCAAGTATGTGTGAGGGAATATTTCATTTAAGTAGGATGGTAAAGGGTAGGGCTGCCGGAAACTGCAGTACTTGCAATAACATCTTTGGATAACAGGCTCTGATCCACCCATTTAGCTTTTCCCAGCAAATTAATGAATGGAGAAAAGGTGAAAGGAGCTCTGTAAATAAGTCTGAAATCAACTGTCACAATGCTTTGTGGAACTGGAGGCAGGAGATTAAGGCCTCCTTTCACTGATATTTGATTTACACCAGGCATTCTTTATTTTAAGTAACTTCTCTCTGTATCTTGACAGGTGGGTTGGCTGCACAGCAGTCATCAACATAAAACCTTTCAGTGCTGGAACTGTGCTGGAGTGTGAGTTGGCAAACTACCTCTCTGCATATAGACCCTTGCCCATTCTTTACTATCTTCATTTGCAACAGAGTACACAATGCTCATTATATGAGTAGCAGCTATGGAGGAGCAGATATTTGGAGTTACAACAGAACAGTGTGGGTAATACCTCCTTCTGTGTTGAAATAGCTCATAAAACATGCTTTCTCAGGAGCTGCATTTATCAGGTGCTGAAAAAGACTAAGCAAAAACATATCTTTAGTGAACTTCCATGTGCCTGAGCTAGTCAAGTATGGCAAGAATGTATAGCTTATTGCATTCTGGAGGATATAAATAAAAAATAAGTGCAATAAAATAGTCCAAACACTGAAAGCTCTACAACCTCTTGGATACAAAGCTTTTTTTCTTAAAATCTCTTTATTTTGAACATTTCAGGAATCCAGCCTCAATAAAGAAAATATTTAAGCATGCTGTAAAATGTGGATGTCTATACCACATAACAAAATTATCTGTATTGTGACCTGACCATTGAAAATTAGTCTTTCAGGTTGCATTTTAAGGGGGAACAGGCAGCTTTTCAGGAAATTTTAAGAAAGCTTTTGTAAATAATTAGCCTTGCTTCTTTATCTTAGATTAATAAATTCAGTATCATGTTATCAGAATTGCTTCTCATCTTTCTGGACATTTTATTAACATCTGACTCTTGCAGTGGATAAGCTTGAAAGAACAGTGGCTTATTAACAGTAGGATGGTAGCTAATTTGGAGAATCTCCATGAGACTGTAATCTGGTAACTGATACCCACACACTGAGTAAATTACAGGTGAAACCCAAGGATGATTCTTTCCCACAGTTTTTTGGCTGAGGCTGTCTTGGATTAGGAAGATTATGTGATCCGTTCTTTAAGAAAAGCATTTATCTACATAATTCAATGTTATTGGATTTGACTTTAGTTAAGAGAGTCCATCAGGGCCACGAGACCACAAAAGGAGTTCTTCACTTGTGTTTTCTGCAGTAATATTGTGCCTCTTCCCTTCACATCAAGTGCAGCTTCGATGTTGATGTCCTCTACAGGCATAAGTAGGTGCCTCTCTGTGCCTTCCTAACTCTCAGACATCTATGGCAATTTCTTTCACTATTTGCAACGTAGAAATCTTTGCTAATGTAAGCAGTGGAAAGAGCTGCCAAGGAGTCTGCAAAATCCCCATCACTGAAACTTTTAAGATCCGTTCAAACAAACTTCTGCGAGGAATGGAACAGCTCAGTCTGATTTTACAGTTTCTTCTGATTTCTTGGAAATGATCTTATTACTGATGCATCTCAACAAGCAGACATTGTCAAAATTTGTGGTTTCTGCGATACCGAGGGTGTAAGAGACCCAGACTTTTTGGGGGGTTTAAAATTGTTCTTGTTTCCAACTATTGACCAAAGTAGCACTGCCATGAAGTGAGAAAACGGGAAAAAAACTGTGCTAACTTAGAACTTTTCCTCAGTATAGTCCAAATTCTTACCATTGCTTTTAAAGTGCCTCTCATCCTCCTCTGCCAGAGCACTCTGTAGTCTCTGAGGCTGGGTCAATGAAGGGACACAGTGTATATCTTCAAAAGAGATCAATTGCAATCCCCCGAAGACTGTGCTGCATTACCATTACAGAAGATCACTAATCAGCAACAACTTGCTATATGGCATTGGACATATGTAAGCTATCTCCCTACATTATCCTCTTCTGTGTAATTTTTTTTTTTTTTTTTTTAATAAATCACCAAACAGCTACATGTAGGATTGAATGAGATTATGTTCTTGTCCTGCTGAGCCTGGGGTAAACAGTGACTCAGACATAGGAGAAGGCTGGAAATTTTCTATCTGAAAGAAGTGGCTTTTTTGTTCGTTTGTTTTGTTTGTTTTTGTTTGTGTGTGGTTTTTTTTTTTTTTTTCCTGATGTTTTCTCTGCTTCTCCATGAACATGAAACTAATAGAGTGAATTTGGGGATGTTTTAGGAAATGCATACATTTAAAGTTTGCTGTACACATTTGAAATGTATTCACTGTATTCCACCACCCTCCTTTAGATCCTCTTCATTCCCCTACATAGGTGCTTAGGGCAACAGAAGGGAAAGTGAGCAGTGGAGACAAGGTTGTTTTGGCACAGATTGATATCTCAGGGTCCAGCCCTACATGCCACAACCCCATGTGGCTCTTAATGACTGTGAGTGAGCTTCGGGAGTGAGGAAGCTCTTGGGTTGTGTTAATTGTTACCCGCTATTAGCAGCAATGGCTCAAATGTGCCATTTGTTACAGCTGAGTGATACAAGTTGGTCTAAGAAATTTTGGTTGTGAACAGTGCTCTCCAACAAAACCTTCACTTAATCCTGTATTAAGAAGCTGAGGGAACTGGAATTGTTCAGTTTGAAGAAGAGGAGGCTCAGGGGAGACCTTATTTCTCTCTACAACTCACTGGAAAATAGTCATGGTGAGGTGGGAGTCAGCTTCTCCCAGGTTACAGCAATAGGATGAGAGAGAATGGCCTCAAGTTGTCCCAGGGTAGGTACAAGTTGGATATTAGGTTAGGAAACTCTTGTTCTCAGAAAGAGTGGTGAGGCATTGGCATAGGCTGCCCAGGAGGTGATGGAATCACCGACCCTGCAGGTATTCAAGGGTAAACATGACACTGAGGGTCAATGTTTAGAGCGGCCACAAGCATTAGTTGATGGTGGGACTAGATGATCTTAATAAGTCTGTGGTTTTAAAGCAATGGCTTCAAGACCTTAAATAGGTGCTTAAAAGGCAGTATCTTGAACTACATATGAAGAAATATTGTTTTGTTATTTGGGTTTGCACAAACTTCTGTGTGCTGGTTAAGCAAGGAGTTCTGAAAGAGGTCTTTGTTTATTGACTGCAAATGGCCTTTTGAATGAATCACAATTCCCTTCTGTTTTTCTTTACTTTGTGTGGTGCTGATTTGAGCCTGTGAAGAGTTGACTGACTTTCACAGATACAGTGGGTATTAGACACTGTTTTGGGGCATAGTAACTAAACAGCAGCAGCCAAAACTTCTCAAATTGACCTTCATTTAATGACACTGGAAAGCAATAAGTTATCAAGCACACTGTTAAAATGGAAGTCTTGAGAGCTTAAGTGGCTGGTATTAGGTATGGAAGTAGATTTGAGCGATAAGTTTACCCGTCTTCAATGTGTTCTTCATATTAACAATATAGAGATAGCTGTTTCAGACGACTGTGTACTTTAGCTACTGTGTACTAATTTAATTGCTTCGATTTAGTTATTATAGGCCCTGTTTGTGGTAACGTTTTGCTACTTACATACTAACTGTATTTACTCTTAGCAATTTTTTTTTTTTTTTTTACAAGGGAACAGGGGAAAAATGGGGAAGGTACGAAATTCATTGGCTTTTCAACACTGCTTGACTTAAAGCACAAACGTCATTAGTCAGAGGATTTGTTGCAGTTGCAGGGATAACTGCACTCCCAGCTCACCCTGGCACCCTCCAGAATAAATAACTGCAGGCATCCATCACCTCCTCACTGAATCACAGTCTGTTCCCACTGTGTGTAGGCTGCAGTCCCCTGTGATTCACCACAGCTGCCTCAGCAGCACTAACTCAGCTTTGTTTGTCTCTAGTTTTTTTTACCCCTGGAAACAATATTCATGATAACTAATTACTAAATCACCTTCTTAAAGCAAAATGTTTATTTAGAACGAAACCATACAGAAGTAGATGCACTACAAAGCAGTGAATGATCTTTATTCCTGCTTTTCCACGTGGTTTACCACTCCTTGGTAAATTCTTATAATCTCTTCTCCATGTAGTTTATCTTCTTGATCAAACTGTCCCTGCAAGAGCTGCTGTCTGTGTCTTACTGGGTAACTGGAAACCCCTTGAGGTTTATCCTAGGCCCCGTTCTGTTCTCTTATCTTTCCTACCTCCTTCCAGAGGGCTTTAAAGTACTGTAATGATTACATTCATCCCTGAGCTGCTGGTCTGGCAAAACAAGGAAACACTGGAAACAAGTTGCAGGAACAACTGTCTGGAATCAACAGCACCAGAATCATGACACCATACCAACAGTTCTTTTTATTTCCAAATGTGTACTAAGATGTTCTGATTTAAGGATCTGCTGCAAGCATTGCAGTTTGCTCTTTAAGCAGCCCCATTAGGGCTGAGCAATACAAGCTTACAGTACATGTTACAGATCGTAGCCACATCATCTGTACATGGGCCAAACAGAGCATTCATTAAACAGTTATGTAGCAACATAGCATTGAACCCAGGTTTAATTTCACTTCTTTCTAGCCTAGTTCCCTTGTTTTATATATATATATATATATATATATATATATATACACATATATATTCAGGTACAATTTTGTCTGGAAATGTTATGTTTATTCCTATGCGTTCTGCATTTATCAATTATACATTAAGCAAATGTAATGTTATCCTGTCAGGAACTAGAATTTTTTTGTCACTATTAGAAGTAAGTAAAAGTTACTACTAGTATGCAAAATCTGCAGGTAGTAATGTCAACTTGCAGCAAATGTATTATAGGCTCTCTACCAGATGTAATGATTGTATTATAATAATTTCCTCAGTTTTCCCAGATGCATAAGAGTGATTATAATACCACTTGTTTCAAAAGCTAAGGAATTTGCTAATAAAAATGAACTTTAGACATTTATTCATAGGTCAAATATGGTGCAGAAAGTGTGATAAGTTTAACCTTTATAGCAATGAGAGAAGCGTGGAAAGTGTTTCTGGCAGAAGATAAATAGGAATAATAAAATACCCACCCACAATTATCTGTTCTCTAAGATATTTCAGTGAGGCAGATACATTTGAAAGTTAAGAGCTTGCTTGTAGAACTTGAAAATAGAAGCCCTTTCACTTAGAATTGGAAAGTCCAATCCTGGTCATACTTCATTTGGAAGAGTTTTGCTAATCTTCCTCGAGACCCAGTTTATCTCTGGGATTGCAGTGGTAAATTGAGTAATCTAATCATCTGTGTTGGATAAAGGCAGGAAGCAACTCCTCCCCTGGAAGAAACAGTTGTCGTCTGATATCAGCTAGAAGAAGTGTGGATGTGTTCATCTGCACTTCCAAAGCGGGCATCTCTTTGATTATAGTAACTACTGAGTAGTGTAGTACTTACTGAATGTAGGACATTTGTTCAAAGGTCTTTAGTTGGAAGCAAAAAAGGCCTGGTATTGTTCATATCATGCACAATTTGTCTTACTGTAGGGCTAGTCTTTCTTTCCCTGGGTTCAGACCTCATCTCACAGTGAATATAGAAAATATGCATTTACTCGCATGAATTTTCACAGTGCTGACAAACCACTGAAATCCGTAGAATGAAATAAAAACCAAAATGCTACCGGGCCATTAAGTTGACACTATGAGCTAGGCAGAAAGGTAATAACATTCAATTTCTATGCTGTTTGGAATATCTCTTCCAGTTCTTCAGTCTCCATCTTTTGCTCTATGTAATCAGTGCAACATTTCCTTGTTTCTGTTTTTTCTTCCAGACACTTGTGACAGTTGACTTAACAGTAGAACATCTGCAGACACGTGCTAAACATGCTGTGTCATGTCTAGATTTGTTTTTTTTTTTGTTTTTTTTTTTTGAAATATGGAATCCCTTTTTAAATTTAATTTTAAATTTGAGTTTATGTTGACATTAAAGTAAATGTTTTGCTTTTTTTATCCTGTCCTAGAAAACACTGCTCATTACACACAGCCAAGCAGGACTTTCTGTGAATCCAGATGGAAATGCAGATTTGGAACCTATTTCCCCTTTCTTGGCTCTTACAGATTTGCTTTATTCTGTTTTTAAGAAATTAGCTTTAGTATTTCATTATTATGTGCAGCTAAGAGTTTAAGTGTGTTTTGTTTCAGTAGCCTAACAAAAGTGAGTAGGATAGCAATAAATATATTACTGACCATTTACTCATTTTTACAAATACAATCTGTTGCGATACACCATACAGCAAGGGCACAGCTTCTGATCAGCTGCCGCATGGTTGTTTTCATTCCTGTTAAAAAGTGAGCTTCTGCAATACCTGAATTGGTCAAAGCGGGACTTGTGTGCAGTCCCTGGACCAATGGGAGGCCCAAAGCAGACATAAAACAGGTTTAAATCTCTGTAACATCTGAACACCGTTTCCTGTCTCTAGTTCTCATTTTTATATTTGGCATAAGCTACTATGACCTTTACTCCTATTCTTTAAAGGGATGACTTTTATAGCAGTGGGGGAGATTTGGCCTCAGATGTCTAAAACTTCTACTGAATTCCACTTGCACCACATGTGCTTATAATGGTGCACGTTGATTTAGTGGTGTGAGTTGTAATCCCATTCTCCCCACCTCCTCATCCCAAAAGAGCTCAGAAATCACTTGCACTACTTAATTAAAGACTTTATTACACATAGCTGGCTGTAACCAGAGTTGTTAGAGACCTACTACCTCCCTGTGTCCACTTCAATTTTTGTACCAGCAAAATTCAGAAGTTTCTATTGCAAATGCATAGAATTAATACTAATACTGAGTATTCTGGATTAATGAAATGTGTAGTTCACACCAATGCCTTTTAAATCACACATACCTAACACCAGGGATATGTGGCCAAACTCTAGTAGTAAGGAACTTAGAAAAGCAACTATATTATAGTAGTATCACTCAGATGTTATTGGTTGAACTTAACTCTTAGGGATCTGCAAAATGAAAAAATTGAGAAACATTGGATTAAAGGTGGGGTCCATAGGAAGAGTACGAGGGATTACTTTTTCTCCATCTGTATTAAAAATGGTCAAAGGAGGTGATGGAACTCTCCTTACAGCATTCCTTCATTTCCATACAGAGTTCCCTGACCCTTTAAATCTCATTTTAAGACAGATAATTTTGTCTAGCTGGGACAAAAAATAAATAAAAAAATAAAAAATCACTTTAACATTTAACTTGCTTGAGATGCATAAATATTCCCTTTCTCTTATAAAGATCAAGACAAGTGTTACTCTTACACTTGGTACTCTCACACCTCTAAAGCACACATTTTAAGACCAGTCTCTGGATAATAGTCAGCAATATTATGAACTCTAGTAATGTCTTGTCACTATAAATTCTGTAATGCAAAATTTCCGTCCATTAAATATTCACCTTGTCAAAGTATTTTTGGAGCCCAGATCTCCCAGTTGAGCAAACCTAAAATTATCTGTTTATCTTCCTTTGCTCTTTCACTATTTGTTGCCTATAGCCACTTTGTTGCCCTTTATCTGTGAGCTTTCACTGTATTAGGAACATTATTGTTGACATGGACATCAATGAGGCTATTTCCATGAAATAAAAAATATTCATGAAAAGAGATATTGTTCAATGCATAAGATACAGTTTTGTTCTGATGCTCTGTCATAAAGACCAATTTTAAGCATGGACTATGTTGGATTGACTGGTTGCCTTGTTACTTGTTGCCCATTTCCCCTGGGCCCCATCAAAATGCCAGGAATGGAGACAGCCAAATATTGCAGCTATCATTTCCAGTTCTGGGAAAACTGAGCTAACAGTCTGAGCACCAGGATGACTAGAAGTTCATCACTGTCAGTCTGCTTCAGGTTTGTCTTATCCGAATCCACTTTTACTGCATTTGTATTTGGTAATATGTTGTGGATCGCCTGACCTGAGGTGGTCTCAACTGCCTAATGTAGAAGCAGCAAGATTGCCTCTCCCTCTTCTAACAACCCGCTTCCAATCTTCACCTTCAGATAACATTAAGAACTGACATCTCAGTGAAGCTTCATGAGAGACCCTTCTTCAGCAGTGGCTCCCAATTTCTGTGTGGTTCTCTGTGTGTAGCAGCAATTTTGAAATCTGAAAAAGAACTGAATTATTTTCTTGTGGTATATTCTTGCATTGCCTTGACTTGCTGTTTATGACATGATTGTCTTTTAATTTATTCCTGTAGTATCCTGCTGGTATAATTTCTGTGTAAGCAAGAGCAGAATTAACCTTTTGGCCTCTGAGAAAGCAGGAATAGTTAACAGTGTGGTGGTGGATATCAGTTTAATATTCAGTTTGTGTCAGCATAGCACTAATATAACGACTCCTAATCCATAATCTTATCCAATTTGTGTATAAACTATTACAAATATTTTCTAAGAAGTCAACACAATAGGTTAAAAGCAATTTGTGAAATGAATTATAAAACATAAAAATATTTCTTGCAGTTAGCTTAATCAAAACAGTTTTTTGTCAGCGTTTAAAGATACATTGTAGAACTTTTACTTGAATCTATATTAAATTACCATGCAGAAATATGGTATGAAATTCCACTACTGTTTTCAGCTATGAAAATAAACTGTCTTAAGAAAAAAAAAAACGAACACAAACACGCACACACACATACGCACAAATTGCAATTTGATAAGTAAAAGCTTTAGGTAATAAAGGTCTTATTTTTATTCTTAAAATGCCACAGAAAAGAAATATCTTCAGTGCTGAATGCGTTAAAATAGCAGGCTTACAGAAAGCCACTTCCAGTCTTCCTGGCATCAATGAGCAACTTTCTTTTTGCATTGTTTTTCAGCTGTGGTTTAAATGATACACAAGTGGTGCAATCTGTATGCTTTTCAACAAACAGCTGGAATTAAACTGTTACAAAGCGAGTCTGTTGGGGCAAAAAAGGTGTAGTACACCCTGATAAACCCGTGCCCCTGTTCATCTCTCATAATTCCAGGGGCTGATGGATTCTATTGCCAAGGGATTTGGGTATGTAAATCTCCCTGACTAAAGCTTTGCTGAATTTTATAAGAACAGAACATTGTCTTTGTATTACTGAACACAATGGTTAGTGAGTCTTGTGACCTTACTCTGTGGGGATTGGATCTTTTTAAAACGTAATGAAAAAAAAAGCCCCACAATGCACTGTGGAGTACAAATGAGACCCCAGAGATTCCTAAACCAATCTAAGAGTTTACAATAAAAATTTGCAAATGCAAAAGAAATTTTGACAGAGAATGAATAGATGATGACTGGATATGGTTATAAAAGGAGCAGAGTTTCCTAGTGAAGTTTTCATTCATGTGGTAAAGTGATGGAGGTGACAGTTCACGAGCTACACACTGTCTTACCAGGAGATTGCCTCCGACTTAATAGAGTAGTCAGGGCAGGTCAGGGGACTGCAATAGCTGATTGCTTAAAGGAGTTAATGCAGCAAATGAGTAAGGTCACTCAGGCATGTGGTTGGCTTGTTTCTAAAGCAAGATACAGAATGAGTGACTAATTTCTTTGTACTGCTCTTCCCTTTCGTTTCATAGGCTGAGCTCCCTCATTTCTGAACAAATATTGCAGCCTCATTGCGAGTTAATCTCCAAGTGGCTGCTCAGACACTGGCATTATGTAATTCGTTGGGTTTCCCTTTCCCAAAGGGAGCAAGTCTGAGCACTACTGACTTGCAGAAACCAAATCTTGAAAGTTGTAGCAATATAGTAATAATTCATATGATATAAATGCAAGTTATTATTATAGAAATAAAAATAAGGAAAGATACAAATATGTAAAATCTAAATTCATTGCTCAGAGAATATGTAACTACTGTTGGCTAAAACTTCAGCTTTTCCTTATTTATGCTGGGAAATTTATGTTCCTTTCCAAGAATGATTATAGATCATCTTTCTTTTAATTTATTTCTTTCTCCCATGTGTCTTTCAGAAGAGTGAAAGTTGGGAAGTGGGCAGAAATGAGGTCTTTGTCAGTGAATGGCTAAGTTCTAGTCAGAGGCAGAAGGTGATGCAGCTGGAGAAACTGTCTGCAGATGATTTTTACAGTGCATGAGAAGTATCTAGTTCTTTTATTTTAAGAGGCTTGAAAACAGGGGTTCTTTCCCTGAAGCCTAGGCCAGAACAGGCATTGAGCTAAACTTCTTCCTGCTCCAGTAACTACTGTGAGCTCAGTATTGGATGTATTCTCAAGGAGCACAGTTTTACATAAAACAAAGGTATATTCTGCAGAAATGATGCAAACATTAAACATTTTTCCAAAAAGAAAATATTTAAAATGTATTTGGATTTTTTTTTTTTCTGCTTTTAAAACTCCATCCTCAACTTAGGTGTAAGAAAAAGGAGAAGAAGGAAGGTTTTCTTCCAAATAAACATGTGTAAGAAGATAAAAGATTTGTTTGCAAAAAATGCTGAAAGGAATGGTCCAGACTTTTCATAAAGAGCCAACAAAAACCTTTCGAAAGAACTTCTGACATTTATATTTTTCCTTTAAAACTTTTGTCATACAAAAAACCATGTAAGAATATTTCCCTGATATTTGATACTTATTCACTCCAAAGAGGTTCTTTGGATAGAATCCATAGGGAAAAGCAAGAAGCTGTTTATTTTTTAGAACAAGAAAACAAACTTTAAGAAGTGACATGGAGGGAGGAGAGGAGAAAGAAAAATAGTCTTCTGTCAGAGAGAAGCTTTTTGTATTTGAATAGGAAGAGCCTTTTTATCCTGTCTTATGCAGAATCAGTATGCAATGCTATGTCCTCTACTTCCAGTATATCTTGTAGTGAGCCTTTTCATTCTGTGTTTTGGATAGTACGTTGAGAACTAGCTACTTCACTATGAGGAGGAGGAATAATTTGGAGAGGTTCATGCTTACACCTGAAATTTGCTAGGGTGTATGAACAAAAGAGAGATAGCACAAGATTCATAAAGAAGATGAAGAGAGATGTTAAATTACAGAATCACAGAATTGTAGGGGTTCGAAGGGACCTCTAGAGATGGAGTCCAACCCCCTCGCAAAGCAGGCTCCCTACAGCAGGAATTTCTAGAGCATCTCTATGAATTTCTATGTGCATCTCTACAGCCATTTTTCAGAAATTTTCCGCTAAGTGCAGCAAATTTACTTGCCTTTTATTTTTTTCCCTATTTATAGCAGCATATTTGTATTTATCATGACAAGTTCAGTCATCAGAGTAAATATGTACTCTCTGCCTTATTCTGATTTTGACTTATTTCATTTATGTTTTTGTGGAAACACCAATATAAGCATTCTAAAGATTAAATCAGTGTTTCAACGAGGGTAGACAACAATTAGTATTTGAAAAGGTTTTACAGTGATTTATATGATTCATTGAGAACAAAGATTTATCTTTAAATACTTTTATACAGTTCCTATGACTTCTTAATTGTTAAAATTAAGTTGAGGATATTAGCATACGATTGGCATTACAAAGAAATAAAATATACTACATGTATACAACACGAAGTGGTGCAGAATGCATAAGTTATATAAACAGTTATTTTTCAGAGCACCTCTTGAATTTTCTTCATGATTTCATTTAGTGAATGTAAGCCATGGCCCTAGTCCTTTTTTTTTTTTACTGTCCCTTAAGAAGTGATGTGATATGGAAATATCTGTATAACTAAATAATATAGATAATGGGAAAAAAAAAAAACAAAAAACACCATGGGCAAATATTTTATTTTATTTTATTTTATTTTATTTTATTTTATTTTATTTTATTTTATTTTATTTTATTTTTCAGCTCCAGTGAGTCTGTTCCCAAACTAAACCATCCTCCAATGATGAAGTTTTATTGGAGCTCTCTCTTGAATCAGATTCTGAGACAAACATTGCCCTCAGTTTTCTGTATTCTGGTTTTTCTACTTAGATTTACCCTAACACAAGCTGAAAGAAGTAGGTATAAAGGTATTGTACACTGTATTTTCCTTAATTTCCAAGTGAGTTTAATATTCATGAACAGTGCAAGATTAACAGAAAAAAATAGTTTTCTTCCACCCATCAAGCAAAAGTCTTACATAATTTAATACAGAAGAAACCAATATGCCTATATATAAATTTATCAAAAGGCACCATTTTAATAGCAGTGAGTAATTTTTTCTACAACTTTTATGAATCAACCTGTATAATTCAGTAGCTCAAACTGCATGCGAGAAAGTTTTTATCTATTTAGTTTGGTGAAAATTTTCTTGAGGGCCTACCTTTAACCCAGAGAGTGCTTCTCAAAGTAAAAATAAATTCTTCCCTGTAGTAGCTGTGGTTGGTGCTACTCTGAGATGGTCATGGCATGCAAATCACAGTTAGTTATGGTGATACCCACTGAGGGACACTGAAAAAATTGGCCAGAACCTTTCACTGTTCAGAACTTGAATAAATCTGAATGGATTACTGGTGAAGTCCACAGTTGTTAGCTTCCAATTTGCTAATTACAGAGTGGGATTGAGGCAATTTTAAGTTGACTAATAAACTGATATCAGAAAGAAACATTTTTCAGTCATTAATTTATACCATCTTTTACTTTGCATTCTAATTCCATTACTATTTTTTTTAAATGTTTTATTAAGAGTTTCTCTGTAGAGTGAAGGGCTTTATCTTCATCTGTTAACCCTATCTTTTCTGCATGTTATGTACCCACATGTGTTGAAAGAGTTATTTATACCATTAGTTAACTTAATCACTACAGCATCTAAAGACCCTGATCAGGACTGAGCCCATCCTGTGGTAAATACAGTGCAAATAAAGGCAAGGTCTCCATCCTTGCCCTGAAGATAATAGCTCTAATAATTTTTTTATTTCAGATGTTATCAGTACATTATCTGAACAAATGTTTATCTCTCAGCAACACTGTGAAGCAGTGGAATATAATCCCCCATTCAAAGATAAGGAAATGAAAGATTGTGACTTGTCCAAGGTCATATAAAATCTATGGAAGAGCTAACAGGCCACAATGTCTGATCCTAGTTGTTCTAAGCGCAGTGCCGGTGTTTCTTTCTGGTTTCAATTAGAAATAGATTATCTCATGTTGGCTCCAAATTAGGAAACAGTTGAAGCAGCTATTGAGACTAGCGCATTAAGTGAGCTGGGCATTTGTCCATTACAATTAGCTACTAATTTATATTTTTCATGGATGTCAGAATCCTTTTCTTTGTCTTGATGTCTACCTTCCGCCACATCATTATTTGGCTTCAGTAAGTATAATTCCATCCACCTTAAATCTTCCCCTGGAATTTTTCTCTTCTTAATAATCCGAAGCACACTGAAGTTTACCAAACTCACTTTGGGAATGAGCTCTTTGGTCTTGATTCAACTTCATTAAGGCATCCTTGTGCTGGTAAAATGACCCTGAGCCAATGGATTCACAATGCTGTGAAACCAGGATATCTAATGTGACACAGTATGACCAGCAACCTTTGGTGCTCTGGGGAACTATGTCCTTTGTCCTTTTCACATCTGGCTAGCCACCTTGAATCATGACTAACCATGTCTGCTTCATCTTTGTTGTATCTTAGTCTGGGGGCCAGATGCTGATCTGACACAGTGATGGAAGAATTCAGCATAGCTAATTTGCTCAAGATTCTTTTATGTATTTATTTAGGCTAAGTAATGTCTGGTTTTGTTAGATATAATGCAGGGCCCTTTTTAATTGAGCTATGACTGTGCTCTCCTTGTGGCTTAACTGCACCAACAAAATTAAAATCTCTGTAGCACTTCTGACACCACATTTCAGGTGAGTGTTTTGATGCAGTAGTTAAGACTCCCTGAGCACAAGAGTGATAATATAATAGATACTTTAATGTGGAGCATTTTATGTCACCAATAGAATTTCATCCTTATGCTCATGTGAATAAGACTGGCCATCAAAAATAATAAGCTTCTTCTGAACCAAAGTAGAAAACAAACAAACAAAAAAATTGCATATAGGAAGCTCTACCCTTGAGGCAGTGCAGTCAGGCAGGTAGAGAGCTTGTTGAGGGGCTCAAAGAGCAGCATACAATTCCTACCACTGCGCCTGACCTCACCCATGATGTGACAAAAGTCACTTGCCTTCTCTTTATTGCTATCAGCTTTGATGTGTTCTGTATTCAGGCATATCTGCCAGGCAATCTTGCCTACATCTGTACTATAATAAACATCTTGATCATTCTCTGGGCAATTATACAGTAAGTCCACCAGGACTGAAGCATAAAAAAAAAGAAAAATCAGTTTTCAATTTGACAACCAATAAAAAAGACAAATTCTCACTGGCTTACAATAGAAATAAACTCTACTGAAATTAGGCACTGTATACATTATGTCCAGACTGATTTCTTTTATCACCTTGAATGGCAAAAGGTAGAGGTGAGCAGATGAAGCCAGTCTTGTCAGGGTGGCTGTGCTGCTGGGTGCTTGCTGGAAGGGAGGACCATTGTCACCTTGGCTGTGCCTGCTCCAGGCAGCCTCTGAATGGCAATGTTATCTGCTCCCTGGTTTGTGACTTCTGCCACCTCAGCTGGTTCCCTCTGTAATTCTGTCTCACCAAAATTACAAAAGTAAGAATTAGCAGATAGATTTCTGTCACTTACTACTCAGGATTTTAACAATACATGTTAATGTTCGTCACTAAAGGACCTTGATTTGCTATGGATATACTACATATGCCATGCTCCTTATGTGGGCCACACCTTAAGAAATGTATCCTTCTGCTCTGAAATTTGAAATATTTGTGGCTTACGTTTCTCTAGGGATAGGCATACTTGGAACAGCATTCGTTACCTCTTTTTTTTTTTTTTTGTAACATCTGTCCCCCAGATGACATTTCCATTACAGGGATAAATGTTTTATTGGCTTAGCTTTAACCAGTACTGTTGATTCTTACTGCAGATGATCATTTTACTGCTACTTTTTTTTTTTTTTTTTTTTTTTTTTTTTTCCCTGCAAAATATTACAATCCCTCTGTAAACCATGAAATGCATGCTGTGGAAATTCTGTTGTAATTTCTAGACAAATACCTCATGTACTACACAAAATCTAAGCAGCAGCTTGTGGAAAAGTTATCTTCCCAAAGAAAGAACAGAACATATACAAATCTGTGTTGTTTGTCTCCAGATTACTAACACGTCTAAGCTACCTGTCTCTTCCATAGCTTCTCTTTTTTGTCAGTGCCAGATTTTCTAGCAATATTGCTGGTTTTCATATTCATGCCATGAGTACTGCAGCCATTCTCACTCATTCTTTGCCTTGCAGCCAACAGAAAGCTCTCAGGAGCATCAGGATGACACTTACAAACTCTTCAGAAAGGTTGTTGTCCTTTGTAGGTCTTGCATCATTCTTCAAATATTAGCACTGCCCTAGCATTCTTGTCATGTGCTGGACCCTATGATTGTACTATGTTACTTAATTTCAAATTTGAACCATGACAGGTTCTTTTATATCACAACTTAAAAAAATTTCTCCATCCCATCACAGAGTAGTGCAAGGGCCATCTAACTTTGTTTGTTTAGATAAATCAATATGAATTATGTTGAAAATAATTTTTCTTTCTTTCAGTATTGTCTGTTTTCTGTAAATGTCAGTCCTTTTCTTGTTATTTGTTAACTCCACAAATGGTCTTCAGCCTTAAATTATTCTTCAGCTTTTAGAAAGATTCTCTATTTTACATTCTCTGTTTTACTTTCTATTATTATAAACATATTTGCTTGCTTACATGTGTGTACATGTATGGATATACATATATAGTTGCATTTCTGAGAAGCAGAGCTCAAATTTTCACTTTTTGACCAGGATATTATTTACTTCTCACAGTTATTACAAACTCTCATGATTTAAATATTAAATACTTCCTGGTTGTCATGTTTTTCAGGCAGTTGATACCAGAAATATGTTGGGGTTCCAAAATCCCTCCAAACTGGGTACTTTTGGTGCTCACTTTCAGTAGGAGATAAAGAGCAGTGTGCTCTTCAGATTTATCCAATGGTTATGAAGGAACTTCTGTCCCAACTATGGTCCAATTATTCTGCTTTGGAGTAGTTCATTTTATACCCAGTTTATACACATTTATACCCAATACCATCTGTTAATCAGTGGCAAAAAGAGTGACAGAATTCTTTTGTTTGGTGTCCGAGATTTAAAGGGGTTGGTATTGTATGAAGTAGGATTTATGGCTCATCCCAAGATCTCAAATATTCACTTCTCTACAGTAGCATGAAAATGATTTCTCCTCAAATTTTGAAAGAAAAACAACAAAGATTTTCTGATGTGTTGTAATATAATATAGTAATAAAAAACCCTCAGCTACCAGTGCCCACCCAGAAGTGTACCAGTTCATAATTGCTTTGCTACTTAAACTTTGGAATCTGGGTTCATATTTTGTTTTTTTTTTCACATGAACAAGGGCACTCTGTACCTTTAACTTCTATCTTGAGTTTGCAAACTTTGCGAATTGATGTAATCTGTTGCTGTCGTAGTGTTTTTTTCCCTAAACTTAGGTATTATTTTAGATGGTTTTGTTTGTGAGTGTTATTCAGTTTTTTCTTCATTTATTAGCGCATTTGATACTGACCTTGCCAATTTACTTGATCTTGTGTGTCAGCTACCCTTTGTGTACTGAAAAACACATTCCACTTAAATTGCTTATAGGTTAATCCCTTTCTTATAACTCCAGTCACTGACATCTTGTTTTTGAATTAGTTACTATCATTTTGTTGACCTTTTCAATCTCAAGTGTCCTTCCTTCTTCTAAAACAGCAACCAGAATTGAATGCTATAACTTCAGTGTAATCTGGAATGCAACTCAAAACTGAATGATGATAATTCTATTTTCTCTCCAGATTCCAAAATGAATGCCTATGATACCTCAGGCTTTCTTACTGTGCTGCGTAGCAAACTGCATATGCCAATTAATTAATCATGAATACTTGTGAGATTTTGAGAGGCAGGAGTAAAGGGATGTAAGTCATGCATAACTTGGTTATAGCATTATGGTTGACCTTCCTATCGCAGAGTCATACAATATAGGAGGAAAGAATTTCCAGGTCTAAGACACCCATTTACTGGGCCACGAGGGCTGTGAATATTATTCATGATGTTCACTTGACCTTAGGGAAGAGGATTGTCTGCTGATGCTTTACTACAACACCTGATTTCATGAACAGAATTTATTTATAGGAACTGAAAAAGCAATTTTCCCCTCAGCCAGTGACTAGGATTCAAAAGCAAAGAAGAGGATCTCTGCAGGATTCCCAGAGATAAAAAACAGATCTTCCCTTGCAGAAAGTAAAACATGTTTCAGCTCATGGCTATCCCGCTCAGCACAGCCAACTTTCATGATTCTCTTAACACT
>JAPSGF010000016.1:10433817-10464848 GCA_035772895.1 Perdix hodgsoniae
ACACTGAAGTCTTAGTTCAAGACCCCAACCCAAAGTCTTACTTTAAGCTTCGTGGTTTCAGGTGAGTTTTACTGTTTTAATCTCAAAATAATAATAATCATAATCCTTACCACTGTGGAGAGTAACTTAATGCTCTATTGCTAGAAGACAATTTGTATTTTTAGAGATTTAACAATATTTCTATAAGAAACAGTTAGTTGAAAGGGATCTATCTGAAGATGTTTGCACCTCCGTGTATTTAGCATTAGGCGTGACAGTACTGTAGGCTATCTTAGCGTGTCCTGTGCTGGGTTCCATCCAAACCAAAATCAGTAGGATACCTGTGAATTTTCTGCCACTGGAATACCATTAATGTGAAAGTTTCGGTTCAGTGACTGCTGCCTCCAAAATCTTAACACACACCCCCACACACACACGCGCTGTGCTACCTGCATGATTATCAGGGACATTACAAGTGAGTTTCTGGCAACATCTTTTCACAGTAGAAACAGAAGTTGTGTGTGGTTCTAAAATAAGGCACATGAAAACCTAGCTTGTAAAAAAGGTAGAAGAATGAAAGGCCCATGATGTCAAAGGCAGATGTAGGTGGAGTCAGTGGAGGTTGAATCTTCCTGCCAATATTCCATTATATTTTGTTGCCTTGTGACAGGCATAGGAGCAGTCTGAAGAAATTGTGACTAATGTGTAAGGGTATATGAAGCAAATAAACAAAAAAATAAAATAGCAAGCAAACAAGCAAAAAAAAAATAATGATGATTTTATGCCCACAGCTAGTTCTTCCTCACTGATCTTTCTCACTGATGGACTTGCTCTCTCTGAATTAATCTGTCCCCTTACAACCTTAGCAGAAGGCCTATTAAATTCTTTCATTACAATGACAACTGGAGGATGATATTCACTTTACATCAACAAATGGCCTAAAGCTTATTACATAGAAATATGCACAACATATGCTCAAGGAGTTGTACAAATCATGATACTTATTGCAAACAAATGTAGCCCATTCTTGTTGTTCACAGATCATCCATGAGTAAGTCTTGATTTCATACTGAAGATTCCATTTATAAAATATCAGGCAATTGGATAAACAGTTATTCCCTGCTAATCTAATAAGTCAGGAGCTTGTTTATCATCTTTGTAGCAGTAGTTAATGATTTCTTAACTCTTTATGCAGCCTTTACAAATGCAACACTAATAATAACAAAATGATTAAATTAAAGATGCACTAAGTTATATTTGGTACCCTTGCTAATAGACTCTCTCACATGGTATTACTCCCATTTCTCAAATAAAACTATGAAGCTTTTTTCTTTATTTTTGTTTTGTTTTCCTCGTTTTAATGTCTTTCATTTAATTTTTTTTCCTTTTTCTTTTTTTTTTTTCTTTTTCCTTTTTTTTCTTTTGTTCTTGATAGAAAACCAAATAATATCATCAGGAAAGCATTTCACACAGAAAATTTCAGCTTAATTCTCGTTCATCCTATAATTGCTTAAGAGTTCAGTATTTGCAATCATGTTCAGGAATAAAATTGCTGTCAGAAGAATATTTAAACAATGAACCAGACAATCTTTCATTTTGGAAGATCTCTGTGTTTATGCAGAGTTAATTGTAAATCACCTGTTTCACCAGCTTTACATACATTCCTCAGTAGCAATTACAGAAGAGAAAAAGAAACAGTGATTGAGAACAGTATGAGCTCTCAGGCACCTGGTAATTTGTGTGCTACGTCTCCCCTTCAGAGCACAGTGTTTATATTATCTTTCCAATTATTTTTGCTTGAGTTTATACATACATACATATATATATATATATATAGACAATATAGGGCTAAAGATTGTGATAGACAAAGTGAATAAATTGTAAAGTGTCAAGTTAAGAGACCAAGGTTACTGAGACAAGAGGACAAGGACAGGATTACATCCCACACAGCAGCTCCAAAGGAATTCCCAAATCCTCCTGCCTTACTATCAAAGATGTGGTTCTCTGCACTGAGAAGAAACCATATTCAAGACACAAGACATTTTCTCTGTAAAACAAGGAGATACATCCATTGCAATCTGCACAAATATACATCTTTCAGGAGGAGTCAGGAAGTAGGAACTGCTTAAGAGCAGAGTTACTGTTTCACAGGATGTTGGTGTGGTGCTCAACACAGAGGAGTGTTCATCCAGGAGACAGCAAGTACTGCTTGAAGGCAAATGGACAGCACACACTCACATCCTGAGTTTTACAGAAACTGCTTCACTGCGGATAGTATCTCTTGATGTAAGGAAGACAGCATATTGGGAGATAGAAACAAAGAAGAGATGAAGCTATGAAGTTTAGTACAGATTTTGTTCCTTACTTTTTCAGGCTAACTTAAGAGATTCCATATTAATGTATATTAAATACCTTGGCTTTTACTTTTTTTTTTTTTTTTTTTGAGTTTTGAGTTTTGATGCATGTTTGGTGCTTCTATCTGTGAGCCAGAACTCTAGTCCAACTGCTATAAGGCTGACTCTAGTCCAACTGCTATAAGGCTGATGTCTAGCTTTTGAACTAAGCTGAGAATGCCTACTCTTTGTCCAAGCGAGTAGGAAAAGTCGTTCATTTTCAGCAATAGATGAACTTCACAGCTGGTAAAATATCAATTATCACATCTAACCACACTTACCACATGTATGAAATGCATACCACTGCTTAAATATATTATAGTATCAGACTTCTGGGCTGGATCAGACTAGAACCTCTTGCTCTACCATATTTAATCTGGGAAAGTCTGTTAATACTAAGGTTGCTTTATTTTCATTCTCTAGGGTCCTCTCTCTTTTAGGCAACTTACCAAGCTTCATATGCCAGGGTACAAGAATGAATTCATTTTCCAGATGAAACGTTCCCCCAGAAATCCAGTTCTTCCATTCCTGGCTCTGTAACAATGGAATTTGCTTTTAGATCTCACATTTGCCCAAATGAGATAGGGACGAAAAGAGTGGAACAATTATGGCTTACACATATCTCGTTTCTGTGGCACCATTCCTTGTTGGGTGTAGGATATTTCATAGTAATACATTTTAATTTTTGGCAGTGTGAGTTCTTGCCAAAACATCATATCTGGTAGAAAATGCATGATGTAAACACTGAGATTTTTAACTTCTTATCTTGAGAAAAACATCATATGGCTAACATTCTATCCTTGTGGTCTATTACTTCTGATATTTTACCATCTTACTAGTATTCTATCACAATGTAGAGTATGTTCATTGACGTTAATACTTTCAATACTCCCATGTACGCTACTAGCTCCCTAATACTAGTAAGGTCAAAGTTCTTTTTGTGTTTGAGAGGTGTTCATCCTCTGAAGAAAAATTAACTGCCAGTATGATCTCATGTACTATGTATCCATCATGCTAACGTTTTTTCCAACATTCTTATCTCTGCCTCCAAACTGTGTTTATGATGTTTTTTCATTATCCCAAAGCAACTGTACTGAAAGGTGAAACAGTTCTTGATGAGACTAAGCACACAGTGCAGCTTGTGTTGAATTGATATGCATGATGCTACACTGTTTGCTAAGCAGGACCACAGAGTAATTATTCATGTGAAGTTGTCTGGAAGTAGTAACTTAAGTCTATTAGGAGGCTTATTTTTCACGGTTTTTCTAGGCATAAGGTTGTGTATCCAGAGACAACTGCAAGGTTGTTTTTCATGTGTTATTACAGCTTCATGGACTGTGAGCTTCTCATCTTTTGCAAGTGACACAGTCACTAAGGTTACTTCACGATGACAGGATGTTTTGTGCAGAAAAATTCTATTAATAAGTTTTCTATAGTTCTTTCCATATGACTAAAAAATTCCCCAGATTTAAACAATAATAACAGAATAGAAACTTTTTTGTTTTGTTTTGTTTCACACTCCAGTATGAATGTTTTAGTTAAAACTGTTTTTCTTTTCTATAAAGATCTTTTCTAGATCAGACTGGGGTCCAGGGCCCCACCTAACTTCACCTTGAATGCCTTCAGAGATGAGGCATCCATAGCTTCCCTGGGCAACCTGTACCAGCACCTCACCTTACTTAATAAAAAATTTCTTCCTAACACCTAAACTAAATCTCTCCTCTTCTCATTTAAAGCCATTTCCCCTTGTTGTATCACTTTCAGAATATGTAAGAAGTCAGTCTCCTTCCTGCCTGTAAGATCCTTTAAAGGTAAAGAAAAGCACCTATGAGGTCTCCAAGGAGCCTTCTAAAAGCTAAATCCAACTCTCTCAGTCTTTCTTCATATGAGGATGTTCCAGCCCTTTGATCATCTTTTTGTCCTCCTCTGGACTCCCTCTAATAGCTCTTCCTATACTGATGGCCCTGGGCTTGGACACAGTGTTCCAGATAGGGCCTCGCAAGGACAGAGTAGCAGGGGAAAATCCCCTCCCTCTCTCTGCTGGCCACCTCCCTTTTGATGCAGCCTAGGATACTGTTGGCCTTTGAGCTGCAAGAGTACACTGCTGGCTCATGTCCAGCTTTTTGTCTTTTGAGACCTCCAAGTCCAGCTCTGCAAGGCTCAATGAGTTCTTCTTCCGCCAGTATGTGCTCGTATCTGGGATTGCCCTGACCCAAGTGTAACACCTTGCACTTGGTCTTGTTAAACCTCTTCAGATTCTCATGTGCCCACTTTTTGAGTGAATCCAGGTCTCTCCCTTCTATTGTGTCAACTGTAGCACTCAGCTTGGTGTCATCAAACTTGCTGAGGATACTTAGGATCCCACCGTCTTTGCCACTGATAAAGATGTCAAAAAGCACGGTTCCAAGACAGGTCCCTGGGGGACACAACTCATGACTGACCTCCACATGGACATACAGCTGTTCCCAACAGCCTCTAGCCGCGATCATCCAAACAATTATTTATCTGCCTAATATTCCAGCCTTCAAATCACTCCAGTTCAGAGATAAGAATATGGTGCAAGACTGTGTCTAAGACTTTGCACAAATTCAGGTAGACAACATCGTATAATGCCTTACATTTAATGTCTTAAAATGTTGCAGTTGTGTTTCTTATGTTTCTCCTCACTCAGCTTTGGTAGAATAGCCTTAAAAGCACAAAAATATTAATGTTTTACAAAGCAGACTCCAAGCAGATGGGAAAGAAGAGTTTATAGTCTCTATGGTCATCTCCTACCCTCACGTGGAAATTAGATATATGAATGAAGGCAGAAATGTATGCCAGTGACTGCATGTTGTTCCCAGGAAAAAAGGACAAAAAGATGCACTGTTAGCACTCACACAAATGTTGCAAAACACATTTATCTTTAAAGTTATGATGCTACTTTTGCTACCTTTCTGTTGAAATCCTATGTAGTTTATCCACTGAATATTTTGCAGATGCCCAAGCACTCTAAGAAAAATTGAACTTGTCACAGCAGCTGATCAACTTCTGTTAAGGGAAACAGAAATCATATAAGAGGTCATCATGAGCTCAAAATGTGTGATCAGACCCTGAGGGAAATTAGAGGAATTTTGTCGGAAAGGAAGTGGTTAGTTTTTCTTCCTCTCTCTTGTGGTCCTGTTGAGCTCATGTCATCTGGAACATTCTCACCCTCCTCCATCCTACCTTGACGCACAGCCGAAAGACCAGAGAGAAAACCTCTGTCTTTTCTTGTGCTTTTAAAGCTCTAGTGTGGAGTCTTGAGCCAGGGCAAGAGGACTTTGCTCCTGCTGTGGGGAGATGAGTTGTTGGAGAATTAGATGGAGGGCATTTCATCTGTGACAATTATAGCAAGGTTGTTATTGTGGATGTGGTCTAGGAACATTTCTGCTCCTAATTTTGGAAACATCTGTCTGTGCTGGATGTAATATTACAGTCCTTTCTCTTTTGCAACAACGGGATTGCAAACAGGAGGCAAGTTTGAGATGAGTAACGCATAGCATTTTTTTTCCTTCCTACTTACAAAAACATGGTGGGTACTGTAGCTGGCATAAACTGCTATGTATTGTGTTTGTGTTTTGGTCTGCATTTGAAATCATGTTGTAGAATGGTAGCCTGTGCAAGAAGTCCATGGAAAATAAATCCTTGTGTTTTTGAGTTATTTGTGTAGTGAGAAAAATGCACATTCGTGGTACCTCTTTGCAGTGCATAAAAGGAAACACAACATTATTTATTAGTTGTTTTACTCCAGTTCTGCTACTGAATTTGAGACTACTACTGAATCCTTAGATACTTCCACAAATACCAAAATTCAGCATATATATTATCTGTTAGGCAGCTGCTAGAAGGACTGTCGCTGGTCAGAAATAGCATCTCTAATTATGGCATGTCAAAATACTTTCTGCTTCATTTGTAGCTAACCTGTGAAATCTTGTTATTAACTGTAACTTGATTTATGTAGTGTGAAACAGAAACTACACTGAAACATCTGTAAACTGTTGATTTTCCCCTAAGATTTTTTACTGCTTATACCATGACACTATTTAATGAATATTTGGTTATTCATAGTATATCTAAAGCCATCCCACCACAATAAAGGAGTATTGTCAGGCTTCAGTTCTCATTGCCTTGACAAATACTGTAAGATAGTTAGATGAAAATAGGAACAAAACTGAAATTTGCAAATGCAAAACTTAGTTTCACTAAACCTTTTCTCCCTAATTTAAGACGTGATCACTAATAAATGAAAGTGACAGGAAATCTCTCTGTATCGGAGTACTGTGAGGTGTAATTTTGAAGTGACACATGAAAAATTCTTCCTGTAATAAACTATTGATTTTGTTCATGATCAGGACTTAAAGAACAGGATATGTAAGCATAAGTGTGTCTAAATCTGAGTAATAATAAATGTCTGGTTTAGTGCTTCAGTAATTATATCCATTACAGAAACAAAGGGAAGGTGTTGGGGGAGGTGGACAAAAATACAGATGGTTTCTTGAAGGAAGAAAAACAAAATTACATTTCAAGATTTTTTTGCAGTCCCTGAAATATATTTAGGCTTAGATTCATAAGTAGAGCTAAACATCTGGTGTAGGCAAACCACCTCAAGAGCAATGAGGTGTCACTGTGACAAAAATGCACTTTCAAGCCATTAACATCATCTTGGATGAAGTAAATGGACCAAGTGGTTTTAAATACTGGATTGTACAGTTCATCATAAAATATGTGACATCTTAATCATATAGAAAACATTTCATACTGTGTAGAAAGCAGTTTTTTAGAAACCTATTTGTTTGGCTTTAAAGAACATTGTTCAGACCTCCATCAGGACCAGTTACACTGAAATGCAAATAAATTCTCAATGGATATCTATTTATAGTCTTATTTTATCTAAGTGTTCCTAGAGGTTCTTCAGCAAAACATTAAGAGGATTATCTCTCTTCCTTTGAATGAGCTTACTGTCTTAAGGGGAAAAATCAATAATTAGTTTACATGTTGTTCAGAGCTCCCCAACTTAAGCTTCCAGTATTTACTGAACTTAAAAACTGAACTTTTAGCTTTGAGTACAAGGCTCCTAACTTCAAAATGCAAATTAACCGTTTGATTTGTTGATTATTATTTCATTAGTATCATTATGGATGCTCCAAAAGTAATGCCTCCTATTTTATTATATTGGCCCGTGATGTCAGAGGTAGGTGGTGGTATGGCAGTAGAGGTTGAAGCTTCCCACTCATATTTCCTTACATTGTGTTGCCATGTGCCAGATGGCAGTAGAGGGTCAGTCTGACAAAATGGCATCTGACATGGAAGCATATATGAAACAAAGATGTGGAATTGAATTCCTTCATGCAGTGGTACTAACATTCGCCACTGCTTGCTGAATTTTTATGGAGACCAATCAGTAGACATGAGCACAGTGAGGCAGTAGGTGGTGCATTTCATCAGTGGCAACAGTGGTTCACCTCCACTGGTAGGATGTTTACGATTGTGGCATGCAAGCTTTTATTCATTATTGGTAAAAATGAACAGCTAATGGTGGCGACAACACTGAGAAATAGTGTTTTGCAGCTGACAATTTGCTCTATCAAATAGTGTTATTTTGCTGTTTGCATCTGTTGCATTTTCCATGGAAATAAAAAGGAGGCATTACTTTCAGAGCAACATATGTATTTTCAGTGTCATGTTTACTGAAAGGTATGCATTTATGCATTTTAATTATATGCTATGTTATCCACAGACCCCTTGACTTCACCCCATCTCCATCCCCCAAAAACCACCCTGAAATGCCAGCTCTGAAACTTCAGCCCTGCAGAGAAGGACCTGGGGGTCCTGGTGGATGGAAAACATAACATGAACCAGCAGTGTGCTCTTGCACCTTGGAAAGCAAATGATATCCTGGGCCCCATCAGAAGAAGGGTGGCCAGCAGGGACGGGGAGGTGACTGTCCCTCTCTCTGCTCTGCTCTTGTGAGGCCCCATCTGGAGTACTCTGTCCAGGTCTGGAGCCCCCAGTACAAGAAAGACAGAGAGCTGTTGGAGAGTGTCCAGAGGAGGGCCACAAAGATGATCAGGGGACTGGAGCACCTCCCCTACAAGGGCAAGGAGCTGGGCTTGTTCAACCTGGAGAAAAGAAGGCTGTAGGGTGACCTCATTGCAGCCTACCAGTACCTAAAGGGAGCCTACAAACAGGAGAGGAATCAACTCTTTGAAAGGGTAGATAACAGCAGGACAAGGGGAAATGGTTTTAAGTTGAGGGAAGGAAGATTTACGTTGGATGTCAGGGGGAAGTTCTTTACAGAGAGAATGGTGAGGTGCTGGAACATGCTGCCCAGAGAGGCTGTGGATGCCCCATCCCTGGAGGTGTTTAAGGCCAGATTGGCTGGGGCCCTGGGCAGCCCAATCTCATATTAAATGGTAAGGTCGGTGGCCCTGCATGTGGCAGGGAGGTTGGAGATTCATGATCCTCAAGGTCCTTTCCAACTTGGGCCATTCTGTGTGCCACACTGCTGGCTCATATTAAGTTTTTCATCAATCAAGACCCTCAGGTCCTTCTGCACAGGGCTGCTCTCAAGGATCACTTCTTCCAGTCTGTATGGATGCCTGGGATTCCTCCAGCCCAAGTGAAAAACTCTGCGCTTTGCTGTGTTGAACCTCATCAGGATCACCCGAGCCCACCTTTCTAGCCTCTCGAGGTCCCTCTGAATGGCATCCCTTCCTTCAACCGTGTCGACCGCACCACTCAGCTTGGTGTCATCAGCAACTAATGCTGGTTGGCAACAAAGTGCATAATACCTGGATTTATCTCAAGAAGTGGGAACAACTTAATAACTAAATAATGAAAATGCACAAAGCACAAGCAGTGTAAAGAACTGTATCTGCTGAACTGCCCATACAATGACTCTTCGTAGACTGATGTACATCACATCTACCTTGATCTAACCAGCATTCAAGGATAAAAAATATAGATCCTTATCTCATTACAAAATCCCAGAGTAAATTGTGTATATAATTATGTTTCTAGAACAAAGTGCATAATTTTTCTAAGTAACAGAAATGTGATTCTGCACTGGTTTGGTCTCTTTTTGTCAGCTCTCACTTCCTTTTCATTGGGTTCAGCCTAATGTGTTCTCTTGTTCTTTTTCTAAAGGTAATGTATCAAATGATTATGCAAAGATTACGACTAGAAGTTAGAAAAAGTGTTCCTTCCATTTGAGGGTAAGCAAAAGCATAGAAATGCTGGTAGCAGTTGATACTCTTACAGAGTAGACTATACGATAAACTAGGAAAACTTTTGCAGATGACAGCTTAAGACTGTGAAACAAAGGATGTATTTGTCCAAAGCACTGATATATTTAAGGAGATCTGTGTGCTACAGCTATATTCCGCTAATCCCATGATTTATGGAAGAGACAAGGGTTTCTTCCTTGTAATGAATAATTTGCTGTTTAATGGGGTTTTCACTTTCCTCTGAAGCACTAGAAGTAAACTGCACTGTAAGCAAAGCTATTGTGTTATTCATAGAGAAATTAAATTCCCCTGGGTTTTGCTTGTGTATCCATAACAAGCTGAAGATTATAAATTGACAACCAGGCTTAAAGAGCAAATAGTCAAAAAAAAAAAACAAACCAGCAGCCCAAAACCAAAACCAAAAAACAAACAAACAAAAACCTACACAAAAACATGAGTCTCCATGGTATTTGTAAGATATGAGGAATACTTTTATATTTGCCTTGGAGATTAGTGTTCTTGAGATTTTATTTTTGTGTTTCTTTTTTGATGCGGGGGCAGGTAGTGCAATAGTTCCCCATTCATCAAGATCAGGCTAGAAATTTCTGTGTATTAGGTTGATTTTGATTGCGTGTAGTGTTTTGTTTTTACTTTAGCATTTGAAGTACTGATGATTATGCTGGAAAGTCAGAAGATCAATGAATGCTAGAACTAATGTAGATCAGAATTAGGAAACCTCTGTTTCTGATAATTGTACACATGCTTGAAGACTTGGCAGGTTACTCATTAAGCTTCTCCACTTGAAAGCAAAATACTTTTTACATGCAGTTTAAGTAGTAGCAGTTTACAAAACTCTTCAATTTTCAAAATGTTTGTTTAGTGAAGTTTTGTGCTGTACTTCTGTCGTTACTTTTTGTAAGGAACAGAAGACAGCTCTTTCCACGTAATTTGATCAGAAATATTAACAGTGCATGAGATGATTTTTGGTGTGTCTTCAAGGGCCTGAGTGAAAGTTTCCATTTTAATAAACATTTCTGTCAATTAAATAAATGCGGATTTGTGATTTCTTAGAGAATATGCTATGGATTTGGTATACAGCTGAACAGGACTGACTTTGTAAAACCTTGCCGTGCTGGAGATGATGTTAATAAATGCTTTTCTTATGTTAACAGGAAAATATTTTTGAAGTGAGAGATGAAGGTGAAGAAGGAATTGTAGGGCTAGAATGATATCAGAAGTGAAAGTGAGCTAGGATAAGAGAACAGAGTTATTTTATGGGATCTACATAACCACAGTTTGATGATTGTAATGATATCAGGAAAATCTTAGGAAATAATTTAAAATGTAACTTTAATTAGACTTGAAGAAATATGTGTCACATCTGGAAGTGAAATTGGGAAAGGTAGCCAGGAGTCTTTGTATTCAGCTAGTATGTGATACTAGCAATGTGAAACAGCTGACCATTGGCTTTCTTGGCAATAGATGTTGTTTAATATTTCTGGCTAGAACAGAGGATCATCTATGGAACAATGGAATAACAAAATCTGTGTGAATAGACCTCCTTTTTACCAAAATAAATTAATATAAAACTAATTCAGAAATTCTTTGAAACAGACTTTCACAAAGAGTTCATCCCAGTCATAACCTCTTTGACAAATGCAACAAAATTGCTGTTAGATAGGTAGTTCCATCAGTGTGGTGGCAAGCAAAGCAAACTTGACTTTTACAGCTTGAGTTGTACTGGGGAGGTAGATTGTTTTTGTCTTTAATTTAGTTATGGTTGATGGATAGAAATTCTCCAAAAAAGCATGTAGGCTTCACATTGTAAATGCAAAGCAAAACACAGCATTAAAGAATAACAGAACTGTCTGAATCAGCCCTGTTTTATATAAAAGCATATCCAGCTTTGCAATTCATCTGTTTGCCAGAATTGCACATAGAACCATTTAAAAGAGGCTTTGGAAAGTGTTGCTCCCCTCAAGTTTCCACATTCCATATAACTCAAAAACATCAAAGGAATGTGACACAAAAGGCAATTTTTGCATCCCTTCGGTTTGTTTTCCATTGTTACATTTGAATTTGTACAGAGTTATTTATGGAATACCTGTAAAGAAACTGGCGTGACTAATGATTGAGGGAAAGTCAAATAATTGTTATCACTGATGATTAATATGAATGGGTGTCAGACTGCCTTCTCTTCTATCTTAGTCTTGCTTGTACTTCAGGAACTAGCTTTGCTTTGTCTGTTGTAAAGAAAATCTCTTAGCAATGCCCTTTCTGTTCCAAGTGAAATTTAACAACTATATGTATGTGCCTTCAAAGTTTTTGGGAATGACCATTAGTAAATTAAGGAGCTGAATAAATGCCTAATGCCTAACTATCCAAACTTCTAAGTTCTAACTAACTAGAATCCAAACTTCTGTGCAAAGAATCTCTCAATAGTGAGTGAAGTTAGAATGAGTATTGAACCTGAGTATTGAAATGTGATCAATTACCAAAGGATCTTGGATTTTCTGCTAGTAATATTCATTTCTGTTCAAAATTTAGAACTAACAGCTGGTAAGGATAAAGATGAAGTAGTATGAATGATGGAATGTATCTTGAATGGATTTCTGACCATTAGAATGAAAAAGCAACACTGCACCATATAGTCAAACATCTCCATGAAAACATCTCTTGTTTCTATCTCTTGACTCTTTCAAACTTGATTCTTTTGCTAACTACACTTCATTTTCCAAATATATCTTAATTTTTTAGATTGTACTTTACAGTGGCCATTGACGTCTCAGAAATGTTATCATTTCCTTTTGCAGAATCAAACCTATTTTTTATGTTCTTCTCTGTAATGGATTAGATAATTTTAGATTCTTTAGATTATTCTGTATAATCTACCTGTATCACTATATGTTATGGGCTGAAATATCCAAATATTCAGCTTTTTGGAAATGTTCACTTCTGACACAAATAAATCTCCATCTTTAAAAAAAACAGTACTAAAGGTATTATACATCTCACTATTTAGACCTATGATTTATATTTTTATCCAAAATCAATGCAGCATATTTATATTTGGGGTGTTTTGCAAGCTAGAAAAGAAAAGCTTTAACACCTGAATGCTGCAGATTTACCCCCTACCCTGTATGGAAAAGAACTTCCATCCTTTGTTTTAATTTACTGTCAATACAAATTTTCTTCTGATTTGAAAACTTTGAAATTAGTGCTTATTATTTCTACTGTTACTTTACCATTTTACAGACTTATTTACTTATCTCTCCTTATTGCATCGTTTTAGTGCCAATTACGCAAAATATGATCCATATGTGGATCATGGTTCACATTTGTAAACTATGTAAACATTGTCAAGCCTTATGAGTTTAAACAGTGGGGCTTACTTCTGCTAAGATGTATTCTAAAGTCCACTATAAACAACATGGTTTTAGAATGATAGTAGTTTGTGCAGACAAAGTATTTTATTTTTTAAAAAGAAATCTTAAATACAATTGAAGCGTAGCTGACAAAACTTGCAGAAAAAGACATCTAGTTTTTGACTGTGGGATACAAATTCGATTTATAAAAAACAAAGCTTGTAAGAAGTCTTTTAAAAATGCAGAAGACATTGGGTAGTTCTAGCCTGTGTCAAGCGATGCCTTTTCACATAGAGCCCAAGTATTTTCTTAGAAGTGTGCTGCACAGCACGTCGAGACCTGGAAATATGTTGCCTGTGTAATGTCAAGACCTGACTCAATCAGCAGTTTATCTCTTAGCCAAGAACAGTGGGATCAGAACACCAGGGTGGTGTGCCCTGGCACCTCTGGGTTGTTTCGGAGCAACCTCCTACTGAATAAGCTAAATCTGCTTCCCCTCTCCTTTCGGCTGTGTGCATGGCCCACAGAGGCAGGCCCAGAGATTGCATGGGTGCTCACCTCCACCTGTCTTCTTCATAGTATGAAGGGATGCGATGGGAGAATTGCCACAATTTGTCTGTAGCTGGTATTAAGCTGTCAGCGAATATCTAAATCACTTCCTTTTCTGTCACTTCATCCCTCCACTACATCCTTCGAGACACAACACCATTCAGAGAGAGCCACCAGAAATACCCCCTGAAATTATATGTAAATCCGGCAATTCATCATGCTCTGTGTAGTACAGGTCTAATTCTTCCTGCTAGGCTCCAATCTGCTGAAACATTACTCTGATATACAGTACAAAAGCAGTAACAAAGATGTTCATATTGGCCCATTGTGAGCTGGTGGCAGGGAGAGAAATCAATGAAGCCACGGGGACAATGGCTGCCGTTTAAACAGGCTGCAGAAATTTGCTAAGACTTGGACAAAAGGCCTGTGCTGAAAAGCAGGCTGCTGCAGCATTCCTCAAACCCTATTATGCCGCCGAAACAATCCCCACTCAGAGGGTGGATTTGCATCTTTAATAGGGTTCAAGCCCTGTTTGTGAAAGGCTTTCGCTAGACCTGACCCCGTCTCTCAAGACCACATTGATACCCAGCGCTTGGGCCTGCCCCATCCCGCGCAGCCCGCAGTGGTATCATGGGAAAATGCGCCTGCTTAAAGGCAACCAAGGAAGGCAAAAAAATTAAAGGCTTGAGGCAGTTTTGGTGGTACTTAGCAGGGAAAATTACTTTGGCAAATAATGGAGCCTACTGCTGGTAATTACTGCTAACAAGCTTCCCCCAACCCAAATGTGACACTTGGACTGATGTGAGAAAAGCTGATATAGGCCAAGCTTATTAAGCCTGAAAGAAAGGAGACTCTTCTCTATGAAAATACAGCACTTGGAACCTGCAAATCCTGTAATCTAGTGTTACCAATTATCCATTAAAACAGAAAATAGAGCCGTAATATTTTAGGTTCTTTCTAATGTGTGCAGTCCCAGATGCTCCAATCTGAAGTGATTTTAAATAGTTTTCTTTGTTGGTGTTTTTTTGTTTTGTTTTGTTTTTTTCTTTTCTTTTAATTCACGTGCTTCCGTTTAAACTGAACTTGTCTTTATTTATTCCGTCTTCTTCTGGAAATAGACAACAATCTGTCTTTAATTGGGTTGTGTTAATGACATTGTTCTACATTTTCAGAAAACACAGCGTCTTTACTCCCAGAAAAGATATTTCAAATCAGATGAAAGCCTTTTCATACCTTCCTATGTGTTCTTTGTCTCCTGAAGTTTATTTTTTAATGTAAAATAATCTGTTTTTTGGGTTTTTTTTGTTTTTTTTTTTAAAGAAAAAGAACTTGAAATCACACTGATGTCTCCTATAACTTACTGAGAGTACTTTAAATGGTTATTCAGTTATTTTGAAGAAGACTATCCAGAAATAGGACTTAATATCTTACTGACCTCAGCAGATTACATTTATTATGTTTTTCACTGAGAAGGAAACGAGGGTACAGGCTGCTCTGAAAAACTGTGGATGCCCCATTGCTGGAGTCATTTGAGTCCATGCCGGATAGCAACCTGGGCAGCCTGATCTAGTGTTTGATCTAGCAGTTTGCAACCCTGTCTGTGGCAGAGGGGTTGGAATTAGATGATCTTTGAAGTCCCTTCCAACCTGAGCCATTCTGTGATTAACATCAGAGGGTTATAAATAGTGTTGTCCCCCGTGCCCTTGCCAGTATGTGTTGCATTAGGTGCTAATATTTTTACACTAAGACCAGCTCATCTGCATGATGCTGACTTTTTTTGGAGGTTCCCTTTTGCTGCGCTGCTCCCACTGAATTGTTTTCAGTTAACTCCAGGTACTAAAAAGGAGACTGTGGAAAAGGAGACATATACATTTAGGAGGTACACCAGAGGCACTAGCAACAGGTTGCCACAGGGGAAATTCAAGTTGAATGTAAGAGGGAAAGAAAAGTTAAGCCCTGAAACAGACTTGAAGAGGCTGTGAATAATCTATATCCTTGGAAAGCTTGATAGCTTGGCTCAATGTTCAACTTTCTGATCTGTCTTTCAAGCTGGTCCTTATAGGAGCAAGAGTTTGGACTAGGTGACCTCCAAAGGACCTATCCCACCTAAGCATTTCAGTAAACCTATGGAATTTACCTTTCTGTAGCTTGCTCATTATTTCCATTTTCTCTCCTTCTGTGCTGTGATGATAACTGAGCAGGGAAGTTACAGGCTGGATGTCACAAAACAGGAATTAGAGTCAATAGATGAGAATTAACAGCATGAAAATTCACACCTGAAACTTTTGCTGAAAACTACCTCTAGTGTGTACTATTCCAATATGTAAGATTTGCATTTTTTGCTGCTCCAAAGCAATGTTGATCAGCATTCATTTTTTATATTTGTTGTTGTTGTTGTTGTTTGGTTGTTTGGTTGTTTTTAATTTCAGAAAATGTATTGTAGTCACATATCTTTAGAAGCTTGGATTTCAGAAATTTTCTGAGTCTCTGGTATGATGGAAGTTGTACTTGCACTTACGGGCCCTTTATGAATCAAAGAGAGCAAGTTGGGCCTTTAGGAATGTTATGATTATCATTTTTCTGGAAAACTATTTGGGAACACATAATAGTGTGGTCTTTATGAATATGTGACGATATAGTCTCTTCTTCGACAAGCATTTTGGATAAAATCAGTCACACTGATGTATCTTTATGAACTTCAAAATTGATTAGAGAATGATAAATGTAGATTGCAGGGCTTTTCTTTTAAATAAAAAAAGGCAAAATATAATGTGTCAGAGGATTTCAACATAATTTTGGATTCCTGAATTATTTAGGTCCAAAATAAATAAAACATTTTTGTCTATATAATGTTTCATTTATATCGCTGAATTGCACAGTACATATAACAATGCATTAACTGTTATTTTGTGGAATGTTTTGTCTTCCAAGGCTTAGATTTGGAGACCTGCTCTTTCCCTTTGTGTTTGGAGAAGCTGTTATATAGATATAAGATGGAATCTCATTACTGTGTATAATTGTAATTATGTAAATAAGGTTACTTCTGTCTGTCTCATGTTCAAAAAGCCAAAGGAAAATGTCGATGATCTAGTTAGCGTGGTTAATTCAAAGTGACTGTGAACATATCTGCTGAACTTTTCCATAACGTTTCTAAAATTCTTCCTTTTCTAAACATGTGACTATAGAATTCACACTGACCAGCTGCTATTCTTGGTTTTATTCGCTTTTGCAGAATAGCAATCAGTTTACTCATCTAATTTAAAGAAAAATGACGATCAGAAAAAAAGAGAATCTTTGCAGGAAAGTGAGAACAAGCACATAGTTTTAGTGATCTGTTTTTATAATAAAGAGCCAAAAATACCAAAGCTGTGAGAGGAAGTCGTGATAACAAAAGTCCCTCCACCATGAACTGAGGAGGGGGAAGCCCAGCCTCCCGAGCAGCTCGGTGCCAGCAGCCCAGCAGCGTGCCATGGCTTTCTGGGAAGCAGGGGGAAGCAACGAGTAAGTGGGCCAGGCCCTGGATGCGTGAGCCAGCATGGCTGTCCCTCACCATGGAACAGGACCACCCCAGGCATCAGGCATTACTCCAGGGCCAGGCAGGACACAGACCCAGCATGTGTGGGCTGTGCAGGGCTGCAGTGCAGACAGAGCAAACTCCAGGAGCTGGGTGGCCCTGGGCTCAAATCCAGCCATGGCAAGCAGCACTTGGGCCCTAATGGAGGAGTACCTCACCCTGTGTGTTAGCATACCTTGCCCTAATGGGAGAGCCGTGGTAACAGCTACAAGAGGCAAGTATCATCACGTATGGTCATATACTAAACTACCTTAAGCAGAATTAACTCAAAGCAAATGGCACTGCACTGTAGCAGCCTAGCAACTGAGAAGTGGGTGTGGAGGGAGAGAGTGATGGGGCCTGGAGCTGGGTTACCACGCAGCGTGATACATTGGTGGATTCACCCTGTCAGTGGTTTTATGCTTGCAGCACGACTGTTCCTTCCCTCCTTCGTGAAGAAAGGTGTCTGATTGGGCGTGAATCTCCTCTGGAAATTTAGTTGATTTTGTGAGGGAAATTTAACGCCTGCGTAAAACATGGAATTGGTTTCCATTGACACCTGGATCTTAAAGCACATTGTAAGCTGCAGTCAGCATTGTTGTTTGCTTATGCAGATGAGAAAATAGAGGCACAAAGAGGGGAATTCATTGCTCAAGGTCATTTGAGTAAAGCTGTAGTTGTGTTTGGGTATAAAATCTTATCTCCTCACTCAGTATCTGTTTTTCCAATCATATTTTTGTATCAGTCATGTCCCTGCTTAATCAGCTCTATAAGATTCATGTGTTTTTCTTCCTGTGGTCTCAAGAAACCCACCAAATTCTCTCTTCTTTGGCTTTTTACATGAGAAAAATTATATCTTGCATTCATACAGATGGTTTACTTGAACTAGTACAAAATTGTCACTGGTATTAATTGAACAGAGAAGAAATAAAAGCACAGTTTATTTGGGAATGCTAGTAGATTAAGTTATATTTGCTGATATCCTGAGCCCAGGGAATGTGTGCATATTTATTGTGAGCTGGTGCAGCATACTGATTTGAAGTTTCACATTTATGCTAACGCTCTGAGTTAACTTTGAATTGTGCTATCTGTAGGACAGATCACACATTTATTTAACCTTCCTTCTCCCTGCTGTTCCTCCCTACCACCTCCCAGTATATCTCATGGATAATGCTGAGCTTTTGCATTACTCATGGAGGGAGGAATTTGGGAGTTAGACAGAAAGTGGATTCCCATGTAAAGCAAAAACTTTTATTCTTTGGATGAATTACAGATTACTAACATCTCTTAAAAATGTGCAGTAACACAAAATAAAACTGATCATGGATTATTTTAGCACTTTTTCTATCACTGCACAATAGAACAGTTTTAGAAGTGGCTAAAATGTAAGGCTAAACCTTCTTATTACATCTGCAAGAAAATTGCATATCTATTATATGTAAGTCATATAAGATATTACTTTAATATTCCCATGGCAAAAACTAATTCAGTACCTTTCCACCTATTTATCCTAACGTGCAGCAGTACAGAAGCTGACTACTAGCTGAATTTATGAGTCTTCAGTTTTTGATGAAGCCTGTTTAATTGTTCAGGACAATGTTTATTCGAATGACCTAGAATCAATAGAACTGTCTGGCAATACCAATTGGTATTTAATTCTGCAGTGGAGGGAGGCAGTTCTCCTTCCTTCTAATAGAGTTTTTTCTGTCATAGATAAATGTATTATTCAGATACCTCTTAAATGAGTTCAATAATATCTCGTGTATCCTTAGAAGCAGGCAAAGGGGAAAATAATTATCTTTTGCTATCTTCCACATGCAAGTACATCTTCTCAACTGTTACCTTCTAGCCCATGCTTTTGATAGGACAAGGATTTTAAAGTGAAGGAAGGGAGATTTAGATTAGGTGTCAGGGAGTTTTTTACTGAGAGATTGTTGAGGTGCTGGAACAGGTTGCCCAGAGAGGCTGTAGATGCTCCGTCCCTGTAGGTGTTTAAGGCCAGGTTGAATGGTCGGTCCCCTGGGCAGTCTGATGTAGTACTTGTCCTAGCAGCTGGCAACCCTGCCTGTGGCAGTTGGGTAGGAAATTACTGATCCCTGAGATCCCTTCCAACTGAAACCATTCTATTATTATAAGCTTCTAACTGGAGCTGTGAGGTATGAGAAAGAGCCATGTTGCATGTCTTGTAATTAGCCAGCAGAGTAACTGTCCTGTCCTGAAAGGGATAATCCGTTGTCTGATCACTGAGGGGATGAGTCACAAACCTGCTGAGCAGCTGTTGGCAGGAACTGCTTTTTTGAGTGAGGGCAGATGCATGCTGATGCCCAAGATGGGGGCTTTTCTGAGTTCAGCAAAAGGCGAGGATGTCCTCTGTTTTCATTTCCTCTTTCACAGATCTTTTAGAAATACACATTTTAGACAGTTAATTAAATTTGTAATATTACTTCAAATATTTGTGTTTAAAATCTGAGTGTGGGAACATGAGGTTATGTAACTCCTAAAGTACTTCTCTAACTCAGAGTTGTTTAGGAAATTGGACTTCTGATTCCTTAGGTTTCATTAAAAATTTGGGGTTGTCCTGGCTAACAAAAGTATTTATGCCTTGCAGGATTGAGTAATAAGCTAGGTAATATTATGAGTAGGGAACAAAATTAATGCCAGTCATACTTGGGAATATCATTTTCAGCAAGCATCACCACAGGTATGACCAGTAAAAGAAATGTATTGTTGGGATAAGTAATATTAAATACTAATGTAGGTTACTGCTCTATTAAATGTCTAAACCTTTCTCTTGAATTATTCTTTCACCCAGCACTCTCCCATCACACTTTTTAATCCCCCACTTTAGAAGTTAGAAATGGCTTCACTTGGTTTAGTTTGTAGCAAACAAGAAAGCCAACGTCTACATATGAACTTGAATTTCAGATCATAATAACATTTCTTCACTTTGAGGATTTTCCTTCTCACAAACTGGACACCTTTGTTGAAGGGAATAAAGGGAGAGGGCTTCATACCGAGAAGGGACTGATATCATTGGAGAACAACACTCTCTACAAACGACATATTGTACAGGCAGACACAAAATGGGCTTTCATGCAGAGTTCTGTCAGTGTCATTCAGCCCTGCCTGAATGGACAACCCTCTTGTGATTTATCTTCCATTCATCAGTCAATACCCAGTATTTTTTCAGCAGTGATGGATAAGATCTCTTGCTAAATTGACTACTGCCCGCTGAGCATTGTTGAGCCTGAGAACTGAAGAGGAAGGCGAAGCTTAACATATCTCACGTGGAGCTGCAGGTTATGAAAGTTGCAGGATGACATTGATGAGCTTAGAAAAGCATCTGCTTAATATTGGATCCCATAGAAAAAAATAAGACTGTCCTGTTCTAGTAATGCTATATAAACTAATTTGCATTTTTGCTGATATTTGTGCAAGAAGGAGGTATCTATGCTTCAAAGCTTTTTTTTTTTTTTTTTTTAAATCCCCTTTCAAAACTGCTGTATTTCCAAGATATTCAACATGAACAGTGTAGCCCCTTATTACTGCATGCTTCATAATGGTAAGATATTTTTAAAAAATCATCTACATAGTTTTCAGAAGAGGTAGTGATAACGGAAGACAAAAATAAAAATATTTTTCTAAATAAAGATAGGCTGTATAGTGTCTTTCTGTATGATAATATATTTCATCTAATAGGCCATTTGTTCCTCTGTAAATCCTTTTTGAATATATTCAGCTTTAATAATTGACACTGGAACATCTCTTCCTTCATTGACGTCATTCAGCTTTGCTGTCCCTTCCTACAGCAACCGAGTGCTCAGAAAGCTGCTCATGCTTCACTTCTTTGTACTACCTGGGTTCTGATATGAAGCATCCAGTGTTTTCTGAACCCTAACCATAAAAGAAAGGTTTCCACTTTTTCAACTGCTCCAAACTGCTATGTCATAAATACAAGTGGCTTCTTCAGCGCAGTATGAGGATACTGGAGGTATCTATGGGGAGGAAATTTTACCATTTGATTTAGTTTATGCTTTTAGGTTGAGGTCAAGAATATTTACATGACAGCACAATATAATTAAGCTAAATGCATTCTGAGCAACAAACAAAACTTCTAGACATATTGCAGGGCATGTATATAGTTGAGCAGGAGTGTCACTGGATTGAGGTAAATGAGAAGAAAATACTTTGTCTGAACTGCCATAACACTTATTTTCATCTTGAGAGCAACAGCAACCCTTTTCATTATTGAAGTAGAGGGAGTAAGGTTTCTGTGGAGGAAAGTGGCAGTTCAGGTGCAAAACTGTGCAACTCGTAAATCCCAATACTGAGGGACCTGATAATGATGGAAAGAGAAAGCAGACTTATTTTAGAAACTACAATCGGACGTAGCTGATGATGCACGCCAAATCCCACCTTTCCCAAATAACTGGCAATTATAGTCCTTAATTCTGTGCCTTACCCATTTCTGTTATTCTTGGACAAGTCTGCATTCAGCTCCCCTACTGAATACAATCTGATGAATATGGAGCTGAGTTTGGTCCACATTAATTCAATTTATGAATAAGTTTCCATATAGGAGAAACTTCCCCATTACAGTGGACAAGGAGGTTGAACTGTATTCTAGGCGAATTTATCATTTGTCTTTTTCCAGAAGACTGCTGGATTAGTGTCAGCAGTCTTCTAAAAAAAAAAATCAAGGTAGTTCGAAGAACCTGCTTTGAACACAATTTTAAAGTACCTAACTAACCTGAGAAACTTAAATTCATAGGATATATATATTTATTGCCAATTTAATAGTTCATTTCTAACATTTTATTGCAGGACATAGGACACTAAAGTAACTCAAATAACCTTTTGTGAGAGAAAAAAGGGGGGAAAGGTTTAAAAAAATTCTCCTGACAGTAATGTCTATTTCAGATACTTAAATATAATGATGCCAGTAGGTGCTGCTTGAATATTACCAGCCATAGTCATTTTGGAAGATGTTCTTTTGTTTTAGGAAGATCATAAGTACAGTGACATGTGATATATTCAGTGCAAATGAGTACTTAAAGCAGCAGCTGTTAAGAGATTAAACAGTTATATAAAAACTTCTTATGGTTTTATACAAATTAAAGCTGTCTCCAGCTAGTCTTGTTTTATATGCACCTCTTGTGCAATTTTTTAGATTTTTCCTTGGGAAAGTCAGCTAAAAACCTCTAAGAGTAAAGAGTTGATTTTTATTTTCCAGAATACCAAGATGTCCTTTTCAAATCTTCTCTTGTGTCATGAACTGGGTGGAAGACTGCCAAAATACACTGCTTGGTTTCTCTCCTGGGTTTAAAGTAGCCTGTGATCAGTTCATCAGCTGTGTATATGCATAAAGGGAAGCCTCATCCAGAAGAGGGCCTCTGGCCATACTGGGAATGTTAGGCCATACTAAGGAATGTTTTGTCATGTTTTTATCTAAATTATCTTCTAGTTCTTTACGCTGCCACTTTTAATGATCTTACACTTGAGTTAGCGTACCCTCTGAGATCCTGCTTGGTGGATGGATGAGTACTCTGAGCTTTCAAAGTCTGAACTTCTTGAGGTGAGTTTCCAGTACTGCCTTTCCAGGCCAGAATTTCACAAGGCTTCCCACAGAACTGGTGCTCCAAAACTTGTGGCTTTGTAGGTGGGCTGTAGGGACTTTATAGCCTTAGCAAAAGATGATTCTCTCTGAAACAGCTCTTTCTCAAACAAATTTGCAGTTATTTTCTATGCATAAATAATTTGTTTTGAATTATTGAGTCACATATTTCCAAAATATGATACAGAAGAAAGGAGCATTTTTATCTGCTTTTCAAAAGATATAAATTCTTAAAGCATTAAGAGATGTTTCCCTGAAGTTGAGATTCTCAGATGCCAGACACCTTAATGAACTTTTTACAAGCATTACATTTGAATCGTTTCATTTTTCTATGTTATATTTTCATGTTTCCTTTCACGGATGCAGCAAAGGTGTTCTAGCAATTTTTTGTTTTTCACTCTGGATTATCCAGCTGCTTAATTGGATGAGGGGTGTGCATGTTGTTTCAGTTAGTTAATTTTTGGAGTATTAATTATTTGATAAGCTCTCGTGAGGATTTAGGCTTAAGGACTCCCATAAATTTGAATATTAAAAGTTTAATAAAATAAATACAAAAAGTTAGCTTTTTTCTTTTTCTTTTTCTTTTTTTTTTTTCCTTTCCTTTTGACAGCTTTGGAAATGAGGTGGGTAATTAGGAGGAAAGCACTCCATGTAATTTGCAAGAGAATAGC
Organism: Perdix hodgsoniae; assembly: GCA_035772895.1. Lineage (NCBI taxonomy): Eukaryota > Metazoa > Chordata > Aves > Galliformes > Phasianidae > Perdix > Perdix hodgsoniae. Next base: position 10,457,189 of record JAPSGF010000016.1, read on the forward strand.
GTAGACAGAAAGAAGGATGACATGTTTGTCCTCTCCCTTCAGAAATTAAAGTCTAAGGGAAGGAATACAGTGTGGCTAAAAAAGCTACATCTTGGATCTGATTTCTACATTACCCCAACATAAACGTTAGGGCAAAGGCTTTTTAATTTTGAGTATCTCTGGGGGAATTGCCTGCTGTCTCTTTTGAATTGCTCCATTTCAGTCATTTTCCTGGCATACTTGTGCTGAAGTTGGCATAAAAACCTTCACAGGGCTGAGTAAATAACCATCATGCATTGTTTCAAGATGAACATCTGCACCTTAGTTTTCTATGGCCTTGCTCATGCTTGAACATTGCTCAGGATTTCCACGAATGTCTACTAAACTGGGATGACAAAGAGATTTCAGTAGGAAATTTATTCACCCTAGATCTCTCATAGGTAGGAGACTGCAGAATTTTTACACTTACTTTCCTTTGAAGTTCTGGGTATTTTCTGTTGAAACAAGGGGAACAGAGAGTTGTAGAATTCCAAGTTATATTAATGAACTCTGCCAAAAATTCAAGAGAAATAGTGTCAAAACACGTAGGTTTAAGGAGGGTTCACTTTTGCAGCCATGAGTTTGTAAATAAAGTTTTATTTCACAGTATTTTCCTGTTTATATAAGTGTTAATAGTTTCAATACTCCTTGGAATGAACAGCTGTGTTGGAACAGTTCCAGCAATTAAGCTCTTCAGAGCTGTTCCTAGGCCTTGATATTGAAATGTTATTAATTTGAATATGGAACAAGATGATTTTTATTTAGTGGCATTGATGTTCCGTGCCTTAATTTAAGGTAAATACCTGCCATTGAGATGGTACATTTTCAGCTATCATTAATTGTTAATGAATTAACAGCATGTTCCATATTTCTCCGTATTGCTTTTATAATGTTGTATTTTCATATGGGTCATCACCCCAATTATCTGTATAGTTACTCACAAGATATAGATGATAACACTGAATGTTTGCAGATAAACATATCTGGAGAGTTAGTTAATTTGCTTCTGTCTCCAGGCAATTGATGATAGCTTTACAAAACCAGACCACCAGTATCAGGATGCAGTATTAATTACAAAAGTACTGCCATGTTTTTCCAAGAAGAAGTTTACAGAGCTACATCTTTCACTGTCAGTGTTAATTTTTCATTTATTTTGGTTGGTCTTTACACATTTGATGTTCAGGGTACAAAATAATTTCAAGATGTAAAAGCTTATCTTTAAACATCTAGCTTTTCATTAATAGGTCAAATAGAGGGAAATGGAGCTTTTTTTTTTTCTTTTTTTTTCTTTCCTTTTGAAATTGCATTGCTTTTGTTTTTTAATAGTGTGGAAACTTGAATTTGTTCTCAGTAAAGGTAGTTTATTCCTGTAACTACTAGTAGTTTGGGGTATAATTTTAAAGAATAAAATTTGCATAATCTCCCAATGTAAATAGGTTTCAGCTTGCTTGCTTGACAAGAAATGGGTGCAGAATTATTTTTATTTTCAATTCTTTTAGCTTTTGAGTTGTTTTTTCCAAAGAAGCCGTTAGATATGGGTTATGGAGAGAACATCTTCTACTGATCTCTTAATCTCAGATTATAGAAATAATTATTGCGAGGAGCTCATACAAAGCATAAATAAATAAAAAGACAACACTACCATTCATGTTTTCCATCGTATGTTATGAAACCTTAACATAACTCAACTTTCCTTGTGTCCAAACTAGAGGATAACAAACAAGGTAAATGAACAATGGACTTGATGTTTAAGTTTCTGTAATGTTTATTGGCCATAGCTGCTCATAAACTTTTCAGTCAAATATTTATGTTCCTCAGGAAATCATACTCATATCTATAGCAGTTATACATTTGGAGTACTCCAAAGGAGTTGCAAAAATAAATATTTATAATAAAATGGAAATTATTTATTTAGCATTCAAGCACTTCTTGACACATCTGATCACCCATACAGAGAAATTCTTTCATTCTCCCTTTTATTATTTTCTCTATTATGACTAATTTCTGCTCTTCATGTTTGCTTGTTAGCTAGGATCCAGATTGCTTATTCAAAAGTTTTAGTGTCTTGGCAGCAAAATCTGCATTTAATCATTTTTTCAGTAATAGTCTACTAATACATATTTTTCTTCCTTTACTTAAAAAGCACCTCCTGCTGTGACCACATCCATTTTTTCATTCTATTAGAAAGTATGATCTACGGAAGTCCAAGATTCTTTGCAATATAAGAAATGTAAGGTTGGCAAAAAATCTAACCTACTGCTTATGCACAGTGATTCTGAAGGGAGGAAGGGCTATTCTATCGATGTACTGTGTGGACTAGATTAGGCTGCTTATGTAGCTTCTCTATAAAATCAAATAACTTTTACAAATGTTTTCTAATTTTGTCCTCAGGTATAAAGTGTCATTTGCTAAAATATTTTACAGTTATGATTGGTAAAAGTTAATTAAATGAAATGATAGAAATCTTCCATGAAAATCACTTCAACCTCTACTGCCGTACCACCAACATCTGCCTCTGATGTCATGGGTGAACAAAAAAATAGGAGGCATTACTTTCAGAGCATCCCTTGTACATGCTCAAAGAGACATGAATCTCACGCTGAATCTTCTTTACTACAGTTTAAGTGTGAAAGATTGAACGGCAATGCTAAATATTATGAGCCCTGGAAATTGTTTAGATGCAGATTTGAGAAGCTTTAAGTATGGCTTAGACAAACATCTGTATTAAAATTAATAACTTGCTTATTGAAAGGCAAAGGATAGGATATTTGTTACTTCTCAGAATCAAAACCAAGAGCCAAAAGAAACACACTGAATCTTTAGAAATGTTTATTGCTGCTTTATTATTTTACTTTGGGAGAATGGAGTAAATACAGAATGTGTACATAAAAAGAAATCATACTTTTTTTTCCCCTTGAAGCTCTCCATCAAATGTAAATGTATCTGGGCAAAATTTTGCAATGGAAAAAGATGTTATCATTGAAACACTTTTTCCCATATGACTATTTTTTCAATATTTATCAATTGCTATATTAAAATTTAACCTTAAATGTTACATTTGGAATTGTGCATGGGGCTAGAATTCTGTAGAAGCAGCTACTGGTTCCCTAATCACTAATTCCATGAGTTTTCTGTAAGAATTGGATTCAATTCCTCCAGGAGAAGATGGTTTCCTTTGCTGCGATTGTTTGGTTTTTGTATTTTTTTTTTTTTAAGTATAGCTTTCTCGCTCCATTGATAGCAATGAAGCTTGTTTAGAGGAAAGGACTATGGAGGAGAAAAGATTTCATTAATCATGAATCATTACATTTGTCAGTTGGCAAAGGGAGACTTCCTCATTTATCCCTTGAATGAAATTAGCTCCAGCCTAGCTTTAGTTAGAAAATCTAAATTACCTTGGCATCTATCTGGTACTGTTTATACATGCACTTAAAATGGCAGATGGCATTTTATTAATAGCAGATGAACTGAGTCTTTCAGGGTAATTTTTTTCTGTATTTGTTTTCTTTGAATTAGAGATGGCACCTACCTGCATAGTTTCATGATGCTTGCGTAGTTTTCTTTATTAACAAACAGTAACAACAAACAACAAAAAATGCCTTAGTGTTGTTTTAAGATGGACTTGCCAGTTTCTTCCCACATCTGGCTTACTGAGATTTTCTAGTGATGACCTGTATAAAGATTAAGTTCAAGGATTTTTAGCAGAAAAATCTACACAAAAAAATTTGTTGTATTGTATAAAATGAACTGACACTCCAAAACTCATGGAAAAACTCTTTGTTTTCTGGAACACTGGAATAACCACTTAAATATAGTAAGATTAATTGTCTTCTATATATCTGTTAGAGAATGAGTCCAATCCTATCTAGAGATACCTAGAAATCTTCCTGCATTTGGCTTCGGTAGTTAAATCATTCAATCTCTAATAAGGACATGGGATAGATCACTTTGTTGTTGCCTTCTAACTCTCCTTCCTTTGTATCCTGAGTAGAAAATTATGGCATCTCACGTAATTACTGATACAAATACGAACTTTGACTTTTATCTGTGCAAGTTCTGTCTACTATATTGATAATAGTATTTCCTGTTTAAATTGGAGAGTTTGCTTGGCTTCATTTTAAAGGATTATGAAAGTTGTTTGAAACTTAAAATATGGCTTTCTGCTTGAACTGTCTGTGTTAGCTTCTTCATGCTGACTAGCGGGTCAAAAATGGATTACTCTTGATTGCAAAGTTCCAAGTTCTTGCCCTACCGGAGTCAGTTCTAAAACTCTTTGCAGTTCCAATTTCATTGCAATGACTCTATTGCCATGAATAAGCTTCAGTTCTGAGGAAAAAATATTCCTGATTTTATTAGAAAATTGTCCTTATTTTAACTACGACTCTCAATCTGCCTGTCCATGGCATATTGGGCTCCCAGATCAGGGTCTGAACCATTGAGAGAGATGGGGGAAGGACTGAAGAAGAAAGACTTCCTTGTGAAAGAATGATTTGGAGTTGCTTCTGTGGCCTATACTCAGGTACCTCACCTTGTGCCTATGTGTTTTTCATTGCTTTATATACTGGTATATTTGTACTAATATGGATTTGAGCATTTGACTGAAATTTCCTCTGAGACACCACCCATGTTTTCAGCACGAAGAATTGCACCAGTTTCATCCCATAGGATCAACATTTAAGAGCACAAAGGAAAGGCATTGATTCTAAATAGCTAAAAACTATTAATGAGATAACGTTCTTTTTCCATAAAGCTGTACTCTTCCCAGAAAAAAAAATCCAAGTACTCATTGGGACTCACTCTGCACTCAAAACAATTCTGTACGAATCCTGATTTGTAACAGGATCTGTAAAAACGGATTCTTTGTCTACATTTCACTGTTTAGTAAAATGTAATAACTGTCTGCAAGATAAGTTAGAAGAACAACATAATGTTCTTAAGTGCTATACATTAGAAAAAAACAATGAGAAAAAGCAAAAATAAGACTGATATGTTTATGTAGCTTCATCTGTGTAACAGAGTTGTTTAAAGATAAATTCCATTTTTGTAGGAGAAATATCTATGCAGATACAGAGGCATTCATGTTAACTGCAAAGATCCCTGAGACACAAACTGTTAAAAGTTTGCAAAGTATTTTTGGATATGGGCTGTATGCTTTCCTTGTTCTTGAGCTTGTTCCTAGAGATATCCTGTGGGTCACTGGGATGAGATGCTGGTCAAGAGTGGCCTTCTATGTTCCTATGGCTACTCTACATTCTCAAGAATGTTGGATATTCTTTTAGCCAGCAAGTTAAGCATTTGAAGACTGATTCCTCTAAACACAGCTAAATAATTCAGCAGGAAGCTTTAGATATTGGATAAAAGACTGAAAATTTGGATCTGTCACCCAAGGTCCAAATACTGGTACTCCTCTGTGCAGATCAGGAAGACAATACAGCAGGAGGAGAACAAAATTTTGAGAAGAGAATAAACCTTAAATAAATTCAAAAAGTAGCAAAATATAAATTCTCTGTTGAAAGATTTAAACATAACTTGTGCTAAATTTGCTAACATTTTATGTTCTTGCTTCAATATCTGAGCTCCCTCACAGTGTGATGCTTCTTCCTTCTGTCCAGTCAGAACTTCTGCAGTTGCACCTTGTGTCCTGCCTTTTTCCTTGAGTAGCCTTCACGGTGAACCTTCAGTAAGACAATGATTTTTTTTCTTCCTTTAAATTCTCTTTAGGTAATGAAAGACTAAAAGTACATTCTCCCTTAGATGTGCTTCCCCAAGCTCAGTTCTTTGCATCTTCATAATTTGTATTCAACTTTGTTAAAAGTTGCTCTCTTATTGAATTCCTGTAAAGTATAAGAAATAAAAAGTCTGTGGAAATATGTGTTTCACTACATCAGATCAGATTGCTAGATCAGATAATTTCTAGTAAATGAATATTCATCAAATTGAGGGTTCCTATGTGACAGTAGAGTTCTCGAAGCTCCTTTAATTTGATAGTTCCTAATAAAGGCCTACCCTGCTCTAGGTTGGACCAAGCTTCTTGATTATTCTATCATGCCACTGACCCTTCATTGGTGCTGGTTACTTGCTTCATTTACTTGGTTACCACTTTCCAAATACACATGGAAAAAAATCTGGGCTCCTATTGGGACATCAATATTTTACTGAAATAAAAAGCAGTTTTTCTGCGTGTTCTGCAGCAAGCACCAGTGTTCACTTTCTTTAAGTGTCTTCCTGTCATGGTTTTATTATCTTGCCCACATGTGATATGATGCTGTAAAGAAAAACCTTCTGCTGACTTTCCCTTCTTTCTGGAGGTAGCTGGAAATGGGAAGAATCCGATTTGCAACCTGACTTCTGACTTCATCCAGACATAAGGGTTGACAGTACTCTGGGGAAACGTAGTGCAAAGCATTTGTTGTAAAATATTATTGACATTTCCACATTATTCTCTTTGGAATTCCTTAATGTCAGTCAGATTATACACATGAAGAAACTCATATCCATAGTGCTTGCTTTTTTCTTTTTATCAGCCATCTTACTACTGTAGGGATATCTCAGATGCTTTCAAAGTAATGGGCCACACATACAGAATGTTTTCAATGGCAGCCATTTATGGTTTACGCAATGGAAATTTTGCTCCTACTCAAGATGTGTTATGGTACTTCTAAGTCTTAATGTTCCGTAGATCTACTCTTGATGTATTCCTAGTTATAAGTTTCATGTTACCATGCATTCTTCCACCATCTGCAGAGTGGTTCTAAAAAGGGAAGATCTCTGTGCTGTGTGAGCGAGTAAAGTTTTTGTTGACTTTTTCAAATTTGCCTCATCTTGAATATCAGCTTCACTGCTTTGAAACATGAAATGGAAGTTGTGAAAATATCTTTTCCTGTTGTTCCTGTAGCAGTTCAAATATAACTCATTTATTCTAAAATCTCTAATCATCTTTATTCAAGCATAAGCCTTATGTACTTTTTCAGCTCCTGAAGGATAAGAAAAATTATGACAAAAGAATTTATAAAAAAATCCTAAGAAATAGTTAGACTTAGAAAAAGAAATTAGTAGCTCAGTGTACTGAACAGTATTCAGTACCTGTGGGGTGTGTATGTGTTATGACAGATGGAGTCAGGGCAAATGTATGTCAATAATTAACTACTGCACATGACTGAGTCAATCCCTTGTGCAAAGTAACCAGATACAGGACATATTGGAAATGCTGCTTTCAGATCTGTTGGAATTTCCTAACAGTATTGCTCTCAAAATCAGTATCTTCAGACAGTGCTTGGATTTATTTCACTGGAGAAGTCCGGACCGTTTTTATTTATCATGAAATCGGAAAAAAAATCCCAAGCAACTATCACTTTTCTGAAGGCTATAATGAGAATTTTGTTAAAGGTTTCTATTTCTTCACTATAAATGTTGTTTTTTTCTAGTCTTGTCTGACAAATAAAAGGGAGACCTGACATCTCAGGCAAGATGAAGTACGAACAATAAAGAGAATGATGCAACTATTCAGGATTCTGTAAAATATTTCCTTTTACAGGTCTTGTATTAGTAAAGGAGAAAAACTGTGCCAATCTTCTCTCATAATACTCTTCTCTTAACTACTATTAACTACTCTTACACCACTGTTATCTCCCTCCCTCCCCCC
>JAPSGF010000016.1:10464948-10532259 GCA_035772895.1 Perdix hodgsoniae
TTTTTGGGGGGTCATTAAAAAGCTAATAGGCAGACAATTTAACATTGATGCTAAATGTAAATTGTCAATGACAGCAGCCAGTGCTATCCTGCTGACAAGTGATAATGTCATTTCAACATGTCCTCAGAGCATGATAATTACTGCTGTATTCTTGAATGTATATGGCTTGATGTTTACCTGATTTGAATATGAAAGGCTCTTTGAAAAGTTCATACATGCTCTCTGCATGCTGAATGCGCTGCATAAAATATATTATGACTAACTATCTGCAGAAACAATTAATTCAGATTCCCCTGACCTGAGGATTTCTATTATGGTCTCTACATCAACAAAAAAAGCCCTTTCTGTAATGCAGAATTAGACTGCATTATTAAAATATTACACTAAATTCTTTATTTCAAAGATGAAATTAGCATTTAGTAAGAATGGCAAAACAGATTCTGCAGTACATGTCTTATAGAATAACTGATAACACTTAATGTCATTTTCTTTCACACTGTATAGAAGCATGTTCTATGTACTTGATGGTTAAAAACTTGTTTAATATAAACGTGCCTGGAAGTCAGTATTTTTGTTGGTGGTGTTCTATTGAATCAAGAAATAATTAAAAAAAAAATTAAAATGCTATATGAATTTGGGCTAAAGTTAGGGAACAGGTATGTCTTTCTTCCAGAGATAAACAAAGAATGATCGGTTGCCCTCTGAGGCTTTCGGATCTGCAGGAATTAAATAAGGATTCAGTAAGGCAATAAGATTTCACTGTTCCTGTATACTGAAGAATTAAATCTCAATACTTTTTTTTTAAAAAAAGTCATATAATTCTGGAGAGGCAAAGACCTTATAGCCTCTTCATGGCTGTTGTTATAGATAATTCAAGTCATACTGTTGCTTGTGTGTGTGTGTGTGTGTGTGTGTGTGTGTTTTGGAGCTGATGGAGATCAAAATTTAATACTATTTAAAAATTCTTCCAAAATGCATATATCTGGTCTTAAGACAAAACTCTTAAAACCTTCCAATGATCAAATAATAATCTCTTTTTGAAAATAAGAAGAAATTAAACCATATCCTATTTTGTATCCCTAAAACAAAATAAAGCCTGAGGAAGCAGGTTAAGGTCCAGTAAACATCAATTTATTTTTTAATTGCATTTAAAAAGGATGCCCTAGAAACAGATCTGATTTGCCTCATTGGAAAACTGTTCAAAATTCATTATATAGTAGTTATAAAACTTCTTTTAATTTCCATTTTACATATACTCATCAATTCCTTTGTTGTGATGCTAACATTCTCCTTTTATGCCCTGGCTTTTTGCTCCTTACTCCATTCTTAATCTATTTATAGAAAGCATTTACTTCCTCCGTCAGCTTTTGGCAAAGCTGAGCAAAGCACCTCCTTTCGCATCTTCACACAAAGTTGCCACAGACTTATCTTCGACTTTGCCCCTTCTTGTACATGACTGACCATGAATTCTCTCTCAGTGGCTCTTAGGATTGCATTCAGTGCCTTGTGAGATGCCACACTCATGGTTCTTAATGTCCTGTGATTAAATAGTGTGAACAGATTTGTCTTCACTGTACTGATGACCAAGCTTATTGGTCCTCAAAGGCATAACTTTTCACTCCATTTTATCCATTTTTTTTATTGTATTTGTTAAGATCATCCAGAACTTCCTCTAGGCCTCTTGTAGCCAACATTTCCCAGTGCTGTGATATCTGTGTGTGCTATTTGTTAAGATATTAAAGATCTCAACAAAATTTGTCCACAGATAGCTCTATGAGAAACCACAGCACAAAGCTCTCTCCCCATTAGTAGTTCCCCCATTTCACATTAAATTGGACACGATCCTTCTCTTCTACACGGCTAGTAATTTTTACGTGTGCTAAGCCAAGATGCTTTACTGAATCCCAACAGAGGATTTCTTTGTTCTCTGCTCCTTCAAGGAAGCCAGATATTATAAAAGAAAGTATACTGAGTCTGTTTGGATCAATCTGTTTCTTGTAGATTTGCTTGTACTTCATCCTTTTTCTTTAACAGCTTGAGCCAGAATTTAACGCATTGTTAAAACGGCAGTTGTACAAAGCATTTCCTTTCCTGCCAAAGTTACTGCATTTCTAATTACAAGGTAGTATATACATTATGATGGATTGCTTAAACATCCTTGGTACTGGACACGTGATTTTGCATGCAGCTTTTTCCAATGTTCAGGAGTAAGTATTTTTCAGTTCCTCTGGCTCATGTGAAACAATGCTGCTGCTAGGTTGTATCTGCTGTGCTGTTTCCTCTTGATACACTTTGCAAAGCCTTCCAATGATGCTGACCTTGCTTTATGGTTACTTGTTTTGATTTCCAAGACAGTTTGGCCTGTAAATGAGCTTGTTTTCTTCCATTCTGTGTAGGTTCCCAGTTCATTCTCAATGTTCTTCAAGAGAAGGTTGATTTGCTCCATCCTTCCTAAAAGTTTCCTCTCCCTTCCTATTTTGTTTCATTTCTTTTCTTTCCTCGGTCCTTGCCCACATTGCAGATTCCTAATATTTGTAGCAGCTTTCCTGAAAATAGTTCAATTCACCTCAAGGTTCATACACCTCAATTACTTGATCCAACTGATGTCTTGGTTAACTTCTTAGCCTTCCCTTTTCAAATCAAGTTCAGTGAAGCCTACTTTGGTTCCTCTTCTACTTAGGATGAAAAAATTTGTGATAACTTTATTCAAGAATTTTCTAGAAACTCTTGTGGAAAGTGCTCATTTGCTGCTCATGAAGGGAAGATGTATGGTGTCATCTCACCACACCTTTTTTTTTTGGCAAAATATCCTGAATAAGCTCTGCCGCCATGGACATGCATCTAGAAGAACTGTAGAATTTCCTCTTGCAACTCAGGTGGAAATATTTGTCTATGCCAAATCTTGTCCCTATTTAAACTTGGCTCTGATGCAATGTATTATCTAACTACAACTGCAGCAAACATTAAAGTAGTTTTAATCCAAATTGATTATTTTATTCTTTTTTCTTTTTCCTCTCTTACGAGACACAGTGAGTTTTTCTCACTGTGCTATTTCCTTCCCCTTTAGCAACATTTCACTCTTTTCTAGCTGTACTGAGTAAGGGGTACAGTTCAGTGCATGTAGCCTAGTGAAGATGATAATTCCAAGATTCCCTCTTTTTTATTCCTTGATTTGATTTTTTTTTGAATGTTATGAATAAAATGTATTGTTTCAGTCATTGAGAATTTTTCTGTGAAGGAACAATCAAAGTTTAATCACATCACAGAGACATTTGATCCTTGAGATATTTTATTTGCTTCTGAGGATTTAAAGTTGGCACTATATATGGCTGCTCTTTTTTTTTAATATAAAATAAACTGTTTTTTGGAATATAATAATTTGATTTTGTATCTGTGTGAACTCAAATTTTTGCTTCAGATGTTTTTTTTTTCTGTTCCCTCCTCTCTGTCTTATTGCAAACCAACAAATGGGTAAAACACTTAGATTTATACAAGATTGAGATACGCTTTGTTTATTTATTTATTTCTTTAATAGTTCCTTTACAAATACATTTGTTATAACTGAGTGTTTATCAGCAGTATTCTAAATTATACTTGAAAACTGTCTCTTTCATATCTTTGTCTCCTTCTCAGAAAGAACGAACTTTTAGTATTGAATGTGTTTGTTGCTTCATGGTGTATTTGTGCCAAAAATAGGTGCTGGGAAAACTAAGTTACAGCTTCTTTCTCCAGGGGAGGTCCTCCCTCCCTGTTGCTTCCCTCCACCCTCAAGTCTGGACTCCATCTCTAGGGCAAAGGAAATGTTCCTTTGTACTTTGGTTTAGGTGGATGTCTAATCCATTATAATTATATCCTATGTGATCAGCGCATCTTCTGAGATTGTCTGTTTTTTCCAGTTGTCAGCTAAGATTTTTGTCCTGGCTCTTACTTAATACTCTGTCAGTCTTCCTATTATATCAAACTCAATCACAGCTTAAATACTTAATCTTCTGAGAGGAACATCTCCTGCAGTGTGATGTGCTGTCACACTCCAATTACTTAAACAGAGCTGTAAAGATTTATCTCTTCTCAAAATCTATTTATTGTAGGAGATTCAAATAATGGGTTGCTTTATTTTTGCGTAAATGCTGGAGAAAGGGGCACTGGATCTTACAAGCAAAATATCTGATTTCTATATGCAAATGAGGGGAGCAGAAGGAGGAACAGACAATGAGCAAATAAAAACTGAAGAACAGCGCGCAAAGTTTGTTTATGCAAACTTTTTTTTTTTTTAAACACTGAAAAATGCCTAAATCCAGGTTTTGTTGTTTTAGACCCATTTTCCAGATACCATTCTTAAGAACGAGCATCCTTTTGGGGCAGGGGGAAAATCCCATAAGGTTCTATCTGGCAAATAGTTTTATAATCCTGTTCACGGTAAAACACAGATGGCCACTCGGCAGTGCTCCAGATGCTCCTGCAGGAAGCTTAGTCTCTCTGTGGAGCCATTTGGAGGGTATACGTGGGTGCTTCTAGCTTGTAACAATACAGCATCTATTCTTCACTTTTTGAGAGATGATCTGAAAAAGAGGAACCACGTCAATAGGGAAGTAGTTTTTAATGCAAGAAGTAAATGTTGTTTTCACCTGGAGCAATGGTTGTGTACACTTATTCATAACTAGGATGACGTACATAGCCTTCCAAATACAACGTTGTGTTACATGCATTCTGTAGCCAAAATGTATGTGATGAAAAGGAGATGTTATTCTGATATTGTATCAGTTGACAACATGGTATCAAGAAGAATACTGCAGGAAAAGTATCAATATGTACTAAATGCAGTAAATTATAATTTTATGAAGTAAGTAATGCTTAAGTTCATAGCGTAAACAGCAGGGTGTAGTGAAGGGCAGCACTTTGAAAGCATATTTCAGATACCTGCTTATTTCACTCTTGATAGTAAAATGCAGAAGGAATTAAAAAGAGCAAGTGAGCAGATAACAGAATTCAATATCATTGCTTAAACAGGACTACTAATAGGCATTAAATTGAACATCTGCTCGACTGCATGTCTGAGTTACAGCATAAAGATAGCAATTGTAATTGTACCCTTATGTTTCCATAGCACAGAATTGAGCGGGTGATGCATAGTATAATGCAAATATAACTGTTATACTGTGGCAGGAGCTGTGCAATTATTTTACCTATGCTTGCTAAGAAGAAAAACAAGTGTTTTGCAGTGTTCTTTTCTGAAGGAAATACTTTGAATGCATTAAATAATTGAGGAAATGTTACCATGAACTTAACGCTTAGTCTCCATTGTCAAAAGATCTTTTCAAAAAAGAGAAAGTGCTTGGAGCTACTCTTTGGATCCCACAGCAACTTGGGGGAATGACTTTTGTTTCTTGGTTGTTATTTTTCTTTTTCATAAAAGAAACATTTCTTACTCTGCCAGTATAGTTTCAGTTTCTGTCAAGAAATAATAGCTAATATATGCTATAAAATAAATGCTAATATAATAAAATACTATCCTGGATGATGTCCTAGAAAAAAAGACTACAATATAATTATTCAGATGAGCACCCTGTCATGTTAGCTCATTTTATTTATTTAAGAAAAACCTGAATTGTAAATAACAACGTTCTGGAAGAAATAGCATTAGGGAAGATGATGCTGGTGAAGTAAAGCAATAATGTATTGAAGTTCTAAAATCTTTGTCCAATTCCATTATCCAAAACTGTTGCACAGCAATCTCAGATGTGTGGTGTTTTACAGGATGCAAGCAATTCTATGCACATTTGAAGCAGCTGAGGTAACTGTGACACAAAAGTGAGCTGGTCAGAGCCTGCATTACTTACTGTGTGGGAGTTAGTGGTGGCATTTCTATGACTACTTAACATGAGAGTATACAGAGCTTCAGCTTTTGGCAGCAGCTTTCAAAAAGATGCTCATGAAGTTCAAAGATTTAAGCTTGTAGATTCTGATTGACATCTATGCAATTTGGAGGAGCAGTAAGATTTGGATTTTTAGATTGAAGACAAATCTTGGGAAGTTTTTCCTGGCAAACACTGCAGTTTTTCTGCGTCATAACACTTTTAATTAATTAAATACATAACTGAGAATTGAAATAGCAAAATATTTTTACAGCACCAGTCTCTTCTATTGTGGGCATTTGATTTAGCTATCAGAATTTAGTAACATTAAATCAAAATTAAGGTTGAAAGTTGTTTAACTAGTGCAAAGTTTTACCTTTTCTTTCAAGATGTATGCATAGTTTGCATACAGAAATGTTCTGATTGCAAATACAATATAGAAAATGAGTTTATTAAAAGCCTTTTCCTTTTCTAAGGTAGATGCACTTGAAATGGGAGAGTAAAAATAAACCAAATATTGGCTTTTCAGCAATCGCAATTCAGTAAAAATTTAAATTATGTTAAACTCAGTGAACTCCAGTGAATGGACAAGCAGCTTTATTAACAATGAACCATCTTCAGTAAATTTTTCCCTCTTATGCTAATGTTAAAAATATTTCATTGTAGTACTGATTGAGAATTGCTCAATAAATTCAAAAGAAAATCTCTGTACAGTACAATTTAACAGGCTGTGCTTGGGAAAATAACATTAGCTAGTTAATTATCCGTAGTACACAGTAGAAGTGAACAAGATATTCACTGAATGTGAACACATTTCTATTGTACATAGAGAACAACTCAGTTTAATTCAATTTTTTGTTCTTAATTCACTGAGATAAATATTGGAAGTATAAAGGTAAAAGCTTTTGTCAAAAGAAAATGCCTGTATATTAAGAAAAAAAAAAAAAGCACTGGAAGGATGTATTGTCCAATGTTATGAACAATAAATTCAAGAAATAAAGGTTTAGGATCTCCTGACCCATCATCCAAAGGCAGGTTGCTTTGGGGATAATTGCATAGAGATAAACTATGTACCTGCAACTAGATGGCTATATTGCCAGGTGTTCCTGTAATTGGTTCTAATTTCTGCTGTTATCCCCACATTTCACTTTACTGAAGGATTTTGTGTGATTACCTTGGCAAGTAAGGTAGTGTTAACTTATAAGTGAGTCTATAGACTGGCATGCAATATTTAACATTTGATCTCATGGATTTTGGGAACAAAAGTAAGCTCCAAGCACATCTTCCTTGTCATTACAAATGTGTGTTTTGTTGTTAGAGTTTCCCTTCTGTTTTTTCCCCCACCCAAGACTTCCTTTAGCACATGTCAAAGTGTGTTAGCACTTTATTGGAAATTGGTAAGTTTCCCTAGAAACTCTTGCTAATCTTGATTGTGCATGTACCTGAGCTCCATTCAGGATGCTGTTGTGCTCCATGAGGGACAAATTTTGGTCACAGACAGAATATCAAGCACAATGCTCATACATTTCTTTCATATAACATTCTCAATGACAATGTGACAATATTTCCTTATAAATGCCTTGCATAGCTTGTCATCTGCACATGGAAATGAATTGACTCACTGTTCTTTAGCCATGGCTTAGTAATCTGTTATGCTGACTAACTGTCCACTCCTTACAAGCGAAAACAGATTGCAAACAAATCCTGGTCAAAATGCAGCTGGTGTTGTGGCTTGAGAAATAACTTGCAGTGGTAACTAATTTACTTTTAAAACACCAGGGAGGCTGTTTTCCTAGTGGCCAACCTTCATAGATTTAGCTGCTCATTTTATGAGAGCAGTTAAAGAAGAACCCCAGATGCTCTCTGACCCTTTTACGTGGCTTATGGGTTTTTAATAGGACAGCTGAGAATAAAGTCCTCAGTAATCATCATAGGACATTATGGAGTTAGCTACATGCGTGCTTTCAGGATTGGGCCTTAGGTCAAATCACTACTGCTAATATTTTTTCTTAAGTGTCAGAGATACAATAGGTGTAACATTTAGCAGACTTCAGAGAGATGACTGCATCTGTTCCACAGAAAGCATTTTGTGGTCAGTGTAATTAGCTTAAATGGCTGAACACTTGCCCTAGATTAATCCAGTTGTTTCTTTTATTGCTTTTTATTTGAGGTTTTTACAGGTTAAATCTAACAAATGTTTCTTGAAACTCTCTTATTTACTTATTTGTTCATTTAGGCTTTATAGGGACAGTTACACATAGAGGTGGCTTTCATACTTCTATTTCGATAAAGGCAAGAGTAAAGACAACTGTATTACTCACGATGAAATCTTTACCTTCCCTTTGTTGTGTTTATTAAATTCATAATTGAAAGCATGGAAGAACTTTCAAGTTTGCTAATAGTTACTTTTAATATTAAGGATTTATCTATGGTGCAGTTGAGCTGATTAGCTTGATATCTACTCTTCTGAAGTTTCTGAAAACAGCGGTGTCTAGAAGGGATGAGTGTTTAATATTTATTGCAGTCCTATGCCAATTGATTGTGGTATGGCTTTACAAAGCCAATTAATGGATATGGATGTCCTTTTTGCAGTAAACTGTCTCTGACTTATACCTTGCATTAGAAAACAACTAGAAAATTGTTTGCCATAGCTAAGTTTCTTCTAGATTAGACGGCTATGTAATTCAGTCTGCATTCTTTTTAGAATGTTGCAATGGGATGGAATTTTGTCAGGAAGGTCCAACCTCTACTGCCGTACACCAATATCCACCTCTGATGTTACGGGCCAACATAATAAAATAAAACGCGTTACTTTTGGAGCAACCCTCAAATTTATCATGGTGGAAGAGAAGGGAAGAGAAGATATTACCTTTTTTTTTCCTTCCCCATTAACATCTCAAGTCCTTGGTAAATTAGCTGCCCTTTAATCACAGCCTTAACAATCTATGATGAGCTATTAACTGAATATGCATTACATCATTTGCAAAATGCCACTGTAGTGTTTTAGCTTTCCCTGCCTTCATATTGTAGTAACAAGAATTTACCTGGAAATCCTTTCTTTATCCCAATTCTTTAACCTCCGAAGTTCTACTTCTTTCAGCCTCAGTAATGTCACTTTAAGATTGTGGACTCAAAAAGAAAATAATTCATTCTATTTCCTATACCTTCCTCAATTCCCACAGTAGTGTTTTTCTCTTTCTTCTGAAAACAGAAAGAAATGAAGACAATAGCTGGCAAGGATTTGTTTGTGTTCTTTTTCATGGAATGATCACATTTGTTTATGGAAAGTGGTATTTATGATGATTGAAAGGGTAAAAAATAACATAACCTTATGGAGATTATGGCAATTTCTTATCAATAGAGAATACTTTCCTTTTATAGTCTGGTTTGTTCAATGGCAGGTTACTAATAGCAAGCTCCTTTTTTTTTTTTTCTTCAATTGATGGCTTAGTAATATCCATAGAAGGAATTCAGTCAATTTTTACAGGGCACTATTATTTCCACATTTAATTGCTGATTAATATTGAACTTGATTTCACTTTTTTTTTTTTTTTTTTTCCCCTTTTACTTTCCCAGAATGAGTGAAAGTAGAAAAAAAAATGCAGTTTATTTTCTCTTTGGGCAGCTTCTGTACTGCCTTTCTGATGCCAGACAGAGCAGTGCTAATTTTGTATCTTTTTTAAAAAAATAATTGTTTTGCTAAATATACTACTTGACTTTTGTCATATATTTTATTCATCCAAAGCCTTTTCAGTGTATAAATCTGTACTATGTGCAGAAGAAAACTTGCCTGTGGTGTTGGTATTGATAGTTTCGTTGTTATACTTTCTTGATTATCATGAAAAAACTACAAAAAAAAAGCAATAGGAAAAGCGTGACGTTGCTAAAATGAGCCGTTTTGTAGAGACATCCAACAAATGTCTTATGTGAGAATTCATTTGATGTGCATCAACAATGCGTATGAATGCAAAGATTGTACTTTGTACACTATTGAAAATAATTTCCTAGTACTGCCTGCTGTGCCCATCAAATTGAATTAGCAGTTTGTGATCTGGTGAGAAATGTTGCCTGGATCAATCATTTGGGGGAAGGCTGTAGGAAAACTGATATGTATTCTGTCCACACCCAGAAATCAATGTGATGTATCACCAGAGCAACTCAAATTCAGGTCCATGTTCAATGTGCAGTGAGGAGTCAGCACAATAACTGCTATTTCTAGCCAAGACTAGTTGTTTGCATACCTGCTTCAGCCATACAGGCAGCTCAGGGCAAGAAGTGTTCACTCAAAAGTCATACCCAGAGAAAAACAACATTTAGTAATTATTAATTTGGGACAGTAATATCACATGAAGTTTGGAAGAAAGCTCATCTCATGAGCAACACTTGTATAACTCATGAGAGAAGGATAAGGGAGAGGAAGAGAGAGCTGTAGCATCAAGATAAGGGACAGAATTTACAGAGACGGACAGTATTTGAAAATCCAAAGACAAATATATTCTTAACTTCAAAGTAAATTTATGTAATTTTTATTTAACATTTCAGCCTCGAAGTAGTACCAAATGTGGCAAAATCCCCAGTACTGTCATTGCTCTGTGCGTATTGAATGTTCATGTACTGATTTTTAAGAAAAGCCAAGATCTTTGCCATTGGAGGAACATGAAACAGCATTTAAGAAATAGGAATTCCTTTTAATCAGAAATTACTACATGAATTTCTTCAGTTTTTGGATCTCACTATAAACTAAGTGCTCTAAGCTGTAGAAACTGTGGGATTCTCTCCCTGCATCAGGGAAGTTTGTCAGTATACTGTTTCCTTAGCAAATGCTCACACTGAGAATTTGTCTAAATGGGAGTGACACAGTGTGAGGAAAACTTTGAGGAATAAGCATTCAAAAACTTCTGCATTACAGGAAATGTGGAAGTGAAATCACTGAGGCAGATAGATGTATTTACCATATTTAAGAAGTTTAGGAAAGCTATTGCAGGTAGGGCTTCTGGGAGGTGTAAAGTCTTATTAGCCATATGACTGTAACAGATAAAAGGTACACATGGCATTCCTCAGCTCTCCTTTTTCACTGATGAGGGAAATACTTTATCATTCAATTGATTAACTGAAAGATGAGACTGCGCATTGAACAACTGTAAAAAAAGTAAAATGATTGTAAGGCCACTTTAGCCAAACTCCATTTGCAAAAAATCCATTCTATCATGAGAAAAACATTTGTCACATTTCATCTTGAGGAAGAAGTGATGCTTAATTTCAGAGAAAGCATCCAGCCTGACTGGCTTCCAGAAAATATTCTACAATTGCTTAAGCTGTTGTGCCATGATAATATTGCATGTAAACAGAAACAAATTATGCACATTAATTTCTTAGAGGTGAGAAATTATAACATGGGGTGATGACTGCTTTCTAATGTGTATTTATCTGTTATTCATGTGAGAACATACAAGTGATATCAACAGGTAAAAAGATATATACCTAAAATCCCAGACTGCTAAGCCAGCCAATACATTTCTATTTCAAAGCTTGTTCCATGATCTACTCTATAAAAACTATTTTTTTCTTCAATTATAAAACCTTTAGATATGGATCAAGACTTTGCTCACTAAGATTTCAGTGGTTTCTCTGGTGTTTTAATTACATTCAGCATCTTCACCCTGCAGTGAACATCTATATTTTAGTGAGGAGTTGGTAGAGTTTAAAATATATTTCTTGATGATGATTGAAAAATGAATTAATTATGGAAGTCTGAATCATTGATGTTTTGAAACCACTTGATCTTGACAAAATGAGTGCTGAAGTGTTATCAAATCAGAATTATCCTACCCTCTCTGCTCTGTTAAGTGACCAAATAGTGGATAATGCAGAGCCCTGCCCTACACCTTTGTTCATTCACCTACTAAATAAGAAACGAGCACTTATATCTTTCAAATTTGAATGGCTTTCTTGAAATAAAAAAAGACTTTTCAGACATTAAGCAGAGTGCATTTCCTTTCTTTTTGGGCATCTGAGATGAATGGCTAAGTTTTCGCCTCAATTTTCCTTACAGACAGATCTTGAAATAGGATAGAAGTTTCTGGTGACAGGTGTGTGGCTGGCCCATCATTTTTCCTTCAAAATATTTCTGATTACCTTATACCAAAAAAGGCTAAATATTTGTGTTTTCACATCTTCCAAACACTGTTCTCTGATTTTTCAGGGACGAGTTCTCCTACATACAGGGTTTATCCAAACCTCAGTGAATATTATCTCAGAAATTAAATCAAGGGTTATTATTGCCTGGCACCGTTCCCTCCCTGCTGCTGAATCAGGGTCTGGCAGGCTTGGAGAAGCCAAGCTGGGGAGTATTGGTGATGGTTGGACTGGATGATCTTTTAGGTCTTTTCCAACCTTGATAATTCTGTGATTCTGTGATTCTGAGAAGCACTGCCCTGGACTCAGGTGGTGGCTTTCTTGGAGCACTTGAGTGATGGGGTCCCTATGGGTGCCACTGTCTGTGTGCCAGCTTCTGGATCCACAGCTAGTTTGGGACTGAAAGACAAAGAGATAGATTAGCTAAGACTTTCAATTTATGAAGACAAACATGAATATTAAAATATCTAACAGTCAGCATAAACCACTAGTTGACTAAAACAAGATATGTTGCAACTATGTTGAAATAAATAGACTCCTCATATCCCCATTTATTTATCTTTCCATTCTGTGGGTTCAAACTAATTGGATACAACTCAAATATATTTTATCTACATTTCTCATACTCAGCAATGCTACCACTAAAATACCTGCAAACAGCCAGAGAAAGAAATTAGGATTAGAATTACTGTCACCCTCATCTCCTTTATTACCAAGGCTTATTTTATCAGACTTTCCATCTCTCCCATCAGAGTTTTGCAAAAGTTAGTTCATATGAGGAGCAACGGACATACCTTCCTTTGAATAGTGAATGCCTCTTCATCTGCCAGAAGCTCAGGATGTGAAGGAGATCTTCTGAAGTCATGTGGCACTTTAGTGAATCTGTACAGATTAAGTTCTTGAAAAAAACTTTTCATACTTTCAGTCTCAAAAACTCTCCAAGGTTCTCTCCTTCCCCGTACCTCCTCCTGAAATATTTCTTATTTGATTACAACACACTTTCCAACATGACCTCACCAAACACTCTCAAATTGGTAACTTTCAGCCAACACCCAGAGTTGTTGAAGAAGACATTGCTTTTGCCGGTGTTCTCCTGAGAAGATGTATGAGGTATACATTTGGTTTTGCCTTTATCAGTAATGTTTCTGGATCCTGTTCTTCCATTTTTAGTGCTATGGCAGCATCACCAGATGTTCCTTGATCCTATCCTGGAGGATCAGGAGAAGGGCCTCCTGAGGACTCATCCAGGTTATATGAATCAGAAGCTGAAGTTTCTGCACATGGTTCACTTTCATTTTCTCTTGTCTCTGCCTGTAATTTGCACTTGAAGCCATTTCTGCTATGAGACTGTCTTTGCCCTGTCAGTTAGCAAACAAAATCCAACGGAACTGTGGAAGATGCTCAAACATCATCATGGCACCCATGTGTCATCACACTGACATCACTGTGTGGTGTCCAGGGCCTGGGTGGCTCCAGCAGCCCAAATACATGTTGCTGTCCTCTGCACTTATTGTTGGTCCTGCACAGAACCACTGATAAAAGTGTACTTAAAGGTGATCGCTCCTCACCAAAACCCTACTTGCCCTTCCCTGTGTGGTTCCCTGAGTAGCTACCCTCTGGCCTCCTTAGTGTTCCTTTAGTTGTCCAGGCAGAGGTGGGAATCAGCTTCCCAAGCAAGGCTTACATACGAAAATAGCGATCTCTTCCCAGTTGGTTGCCATTTCTTGCAGATGCTCTGTGATTTCGGCAACACAGCTTCTGCAGAGCTTCTGCAGAGCAGTAGCTGTGTGCACAAGAGATGCTCTGCCATGTCAGCACTATCCCAGACAGCCCTGTACGGCCAACTAGAGCAGACATCAAGTATGCTTTGCTGATGGCAGAAATGGGAGATGTGCAACACTGCTGTTCTTTGATTTGGTTCCCATACTTTCATTTGATACTTAGAAATCTTGAAAGTAATCCAACAAAATCAGTGATGTTCTCAAAGCAGTTTAAATCACACCACTCTCTACAGGACCAAGTGCTTTATCTGTAAGGAAAAGGTTTGACCTAGAGATGATGTCTAGATGCAGGAGTTGAATACATGAGAAAAGTTGTGCCCTGAGCACAGAGAGGCCTGGTGGAGAGATCTTGGCAATAACCAGCCACATGAAGTTCAACACCCAGAATGGGTCAACCCTGTCTATATTTATAGTCTGGGACACTTTAGAGAATGATATGGAGCTGCATCAGGGGAGGTCACATTGAGGACTGGAAGAAGATTCTTCACCAGTAAGTAGTGAGGCCCTGGAACAGGCTCCCCAGGGCAGTGGGCATGGCCCCCTACTGGCCGGAGTTCAAGGGGAGTCTGGACAACACTCTCAGACATAGGGTTTGGATTTCAAGTGGTGCTGTGTGGACCTGGGAATGGGACTTGATGATCTCTGTGGGTCCTTCTCAAGTCAGGATTGATTCTACAATAACCTTGCTACCTGCACGTGCTAGGCACCCTGGATTGCCCTAAGCCTCTCTGCTTTTAGCAGTAGCAGCTGGCCCGGGGCATCCCAGCTTTCCTTTACACACGTGTGGACAGGAGGCAAAAAGGGACAAGGGAAAGCAGCCCTCCTGCTGGCTCCCCACCTCTGTGAGTAGCACATTTCTGATTCTTACCTTTTTGGTCTCCCTGCATACCCGTTTCCCCCATAAAATTCTGTAGTAACTTGGTATCACAATTTGGATCCGCTGTGATAAACCAAGGTTTTCTTGTTATTATTCTGAGAGTTGTTGAGAAGAAAGAACTTTTGAGGTACACGTAAAGACAGCAGAAAAGAGGCATACAAGTTGGGGACAGAAAGAAAAGCCAGGTGTGGTAAGAAGCGTTTTGTGCCTCTCCTTGGGGAAAACTGCTGACATACTCCACAACTCTAATAGTGTTTTTCTACCATGGGTAAGATAATCTATTTAATTCTGAAGTGCTTTGTAAACTTGTACATATAGTATATTTGAACTGCAAAGCATTGTTATACTTGGCCATAATAAAAAAGTAAATTCAAACTTCTTTTAATCCAGTCAAACAGCTTGAGCTATTATATTTAGCCATTATGGACCCCAGCAGAGATCTAGGAATCTCATTAAGAATGTAAATGTCAGGTAGGACACTTAAGAACCTCATTATGGGGAAGAACCCAAGTATCAAAAGTGATAATACATAACATAAATGGCTGTCCAACTTGAATATTGCAGGAGAGAAATCCTGCAGAGCTCTGTAATGCAGTTTAATTGGAATGACAATTACTACCAGCTTTATCTTGATATAATGAAGATTAAGTGTATGGATAACTAGACTTGTGCTTAAGCAGACTGACTGAAAAAGAAGGTAGAGAAAGGTAATAATTTTCTGTAAATATTGAATAAAACTCTTGAAGGCAATAAGAAGTATTTTGTAGGAGTCTTGTGTAGTTTAACACAAAATCTGTTAGTAGGAATGCTAAGAAGTGTCTATTTCAGATCTGAAATTCAGGCTTATTCAGGAAAACTACTTTCCTAATGTAAACCTAGCTATTGGTATGGTTGTTCTCAGTGTTTAAATATCAAGTGCTGCCCTTTCCTTATTTTATCATGGAGAAGCCAGTGACTTATGGAGCTGTGGTGCACAAGGGGCAGCCTTACCAGGAATACCTGGTAAGATGGTTAAGTCCTCATAAGCGTGTCAGACCCACCACACACTCTTAAGTGATTGCAAAGCTGAATTGGAGGGAGTGTAACAGTACTGTTTGAATGTGCAAATCTGGGGCTTACTGCTGTAGTTGGAAAGCTGGCATGTTTGTAAGAAGAAAAAATAACACTAGGACATTGCAGAGGAGGTGAGGGAGCATGCAAACTTTTTTGACTGCTCTTTACTTTTAAGTTACATCATTGTCCCATCTTTCTCTACTTTCAGATTTTTTCCCTTTGTCAAGGAAACTTTGGAGGTTGGTAGGATTGTCTGTTTTAATGCAAAAATAAAATAGACTTCTTGTAGGCAGTTGATATTGATTATTTTGATTTCTCTTTGTTTGAAGAAAGTAAAAGGAGCATTCTTGTGCATGTGGAACGCTGATCACATTGTAGAGGCTAATCAGAATACAGAGCCTTGCATACTCTATCATATCAAGATCAGCCATATGGTGATTAGGAAGAGCTGCCACTCACAACCAACGTTCAAGAACCTGCAGCAGCTGAGCTGTTCTATATAGTAGTCATCACGGTTTTGGGTTTGGGTTGTTTTTTTGTTTGTTTGTTTGTTTTGTTTTTTGCTTTAAATCAGCACTAGAAATATTGCCCAAACAAAACATAGTGCAGCATGTGTTTTTTCTTTTTGAGAAAAGACTGCAGAACCAACAGGAAATGTAAGTAATGAAGGTATTAGGATGAGTTTGTTATATCCAAATAACATAGTCAGACTTTAACTCTCCATTGGAATTTTTCCATTCACCAGTGTCTATATAAAACCATCACATTGCTTAGCACAATTAGGCTTGAATGTTTAAACAGTCTGGATTGAAATAGCATTAATTAGCTCTGTCATGCTATTACTCATTGTCCATAAGCTCTCTGTTACCATTCAGATCATGCTTGAATTTACTGGCAGAGCAAAATCTGAAAAACAAATCAAACAAAGTATACATTATGATGCTGTTTTATTTTTAGCCTCTTTGTTTTTCTGAGGGAAGACATAGAGCAACTGATAAGATTTTTAAAATGTGAAATAGGATAGGAAAAGAGGGAGAAGAGGAAGATAGAGCTGATTTATTATCACTATTATTAATAAGTTTATTTTCCCCCTTTAAATAGATTTAAATGGTATTACAATTTCTACATAGAATTCCTAGATGCACAGAGTTGGCTATTGCCCCATATAGAGATCTCATTCCAGAAATTTATAAGCATGAGATTTACTTTCCTCCCTACAAATGTTTTACTTTTTCTTGCTTTTATGTTATTTCATTTCTTTTTAGCTCATCTAAAATAAGCATATAAACTCAAGAAATACAATAGCTTAAATTTGGGTTTAATTAGTTCATTTGGAGCCATAGGAAGTCAAGCACAGAGAAATAAGTACACCACGCTTATTGTTATTCAAGTTAGTTTAAAAACCAGCTGAACAGAAATGCCCACATTTATGTTCATTTACATAGGCAAGTGCCTGTTTGTGTATAGTGTGCATTTTTTATTTAAATGAGAAGTCATTTTCCAGTTATAAAAATCAGACATTATTAGTTCCCTAAAGTCACCGATTAGCAATAACTCTGCATATTCTGTGTTGTTCTTGGATGGTGCACCAGCTTGCTCCTTGGGTGTGAGCAATTACTGTCATGAGGCATAAATCTGCTTCATAAAGCAACTGTTGAAGCTCCAGATTCTTAATGCAGGGCCTCTTAGCATAATAGTTTTTTAACGTAACACTTAGAGAATTACTCATGTGGATCAAAAAGAAGTTTTCAGTGAAAAAAATTCCTCTGTCTTCCAGAGGACTCTCCGACTGGCTTTGTACTACTTATGCTCAGCAACTGCTGTTTCATTCAATACTAAAACTTGTACTAATCTCATATAAGAACTTCATTTAAAGTCTATAAGAACATAGGAAAGAATGAATGTCTATAGTTCACCAGTTTGCCTTCTGCAGTCATGCAAAATTTATGTATTTGTACACATATGTATATACGTAAGTCTGTATGCTAAAAAAGTCAATGGAAAGGTATATTAGCAACAGTAACCCTTCCTCTAAGACATAAGCCTTCTGAATTTGTTGGGAAAGCTTTCTTCTGCAAAAGGCAGTATAAAAAATAATCATATTTATATGATTAAATGATGCATTGAAATATAATCCTTTATTTTTTCACTCTGAACAGAAATACAAAGGAATATGCTTGCAAGTAGGTACTATTTGAGAATATTTTTCAGTCTCTATGTAGCCAATGTAGTGAAGGCAAGTGGTGTGTTTGCTGCTCTGTTTACTTTTGAAGACTGTATGACATGAAGATTTTTATATAATAACCACTACTGAATCTTTTGGAAATTTCGAGTTGATTGGATGACATGATCCTCATGCTGTGGTTTTTGACTTGGTAATAAAGTTAGCAAGCACCATTGTCTTTCCCTAACTACAAATGAGAAATATTGGCTTCTAGAGTAGCTGGTAGAATTAGTGCTTGAGGACTTCACAACTAACGTAATCTTTAAGCATCAATTATACTGTTGTACAATATCCAGGATTAATCTATTCTTAGTAGTTATCAAACCTTTTAAGAAATTATAACTTAGTCAAGAGCATAAGGTGTATATCTAATCACATCTTTCTGACTCTAAAATTTTCATGCAATGCAGACAGACTTCCTTGATACAACACTGCAATAAAGCTAACTAGTAAAATTTCATCCTGTTGTGCATACCGTACTTTAAATGTGCTCAAATATTTGGGTGCTCTTAGACTGTTTTTTTAATTTATATTTCCAGACACAGCTAAACCACATCCTGGATGCAAACCATAGCCCCACTATAAGAAATTTCCAGAAAAAAAAAAGCCAGAAAAATTACAACCATCAAGGGCTGCATGGATATTTTTTAGAACTTTCCTTTCAATGCTATCGACACCCAAATAGCAAATGTAGCTCAGTGAATAATTCCTAGTGGCACCATTGGTATGTCTTAGGAGAGAAAGAGCAAGTCATCTAACAGACAAAATAACTGTATTAGAAAGGTTACTATTTGTCACGCTGATTTGTGTTGTCTGCATAGCAGGAGATGTGAAGGCAGCTTGCCTTGAGATTTTGATGCTCTCACTGATTCTGATTTGGCCAAATCGAGTTCTGTTGAAGCCAATGGAAATACTTCACTCATATCAAGTAAACTTATGCTCGTGTAAGCCTTCACAAAATATCTGTTTTCCTTCTGTATCTGTTTTTTAAAGGTTTTTTTTTTTTTCTGTTTGTGTTTTTAAAATCTAAATCAAGTATGAGAAAAAATGTTTGCTTTGTTGAATCATAATCTGTTTTATCCCAAAGACCTCAATGATGAAATATAGAATCATAACATCACAGAATTGTTTAAGTTGGAAAAGGACCTATAAAGGCCATCTATTCCAACTCCCTTGCAATGAACAAGGACACCTACAGCTAGATCAGGTGCTCACCCTCCAACCTGACATCAAACGTCTCCAGTAATGGGGATGTAGGATAGGATGAGATATACAAGTTGAGTGGATGGAGACCAATAAGATGGAGACCTTCCTATGTTAAGGTCTTAGCATTAGCTAAAGAAAATTTCCTTTAAATTAACACTCGATTTAGAGTAGTATAAACAGTAAGGCTGCCAATTCACTGCTCTAGACTGCTGTCAGGAATCTAAGTGAACTTGGTACTTGATTTTGACATACATGTTTATTTTACACCACAAGGTTTGCTTTTTCCAATCATACTTCTCCTCAGGGTTTATTTAGTTTTGCCAATACTAACAAAACTATTTGTGTGGTACCTGCTGGATTATTACCAAAGACATCTAGCAAGTCATTCTACACCCTCTTCTTAACATATTTTTTAACTCAACTACATAAACAGTTAACATATTCCTAAAGTAACTGCCTTCCAAATCCCAAGTCACTTGATTATTCTCTGATTATGTGTTTCCTTGATGTCACTTGCTGAATTTTGTTTTCTCAACATTATTATAGTGCAGTGCTCTTACTATCAGAACATACCTTTTATGGTTTGTGTACTGCAGTCATTCCATGTTTGTATGGGCCTCTCGTCCTTGCTGTATTGCTTTCCTTGTTAAAATTTTGCTTGAATTTGCAATTCGTTAAACATTTCATTAGTTGTCTTGATTTTTTTTCAGTAATTGGCCACTAAGTTTAATATTTCTTGGGATTCCTAATATGAACAAATGGAATGTTTGCCTTCATACGATAGAAAGGTTAGCTCAGTGCCTAGCAAGCGAGAAAATCAATGCTTTTTGCATACTTTCTCTATTTTAGTATACTCTAAATTTATCAGATCTCTAAAATAAAATCTAATTTGGACCTTAATATGTTTAAGAGTTCACATTGTCTCTGGGATGTGGTTTAGTGAGCATGGTTGCACTGGATTGGTCTAGATGTTCTTAGTGGTCGTTACCAACTTTAATGATTCTATGATTCTGCATCTTCTGCTGGCTACCACTGATCAAAGCTGGGAATTCCCATACATCTTCATGTATTTTGGCATTTTTCTGTCATGACTATCAATATGCTTTGTGTTTTCCAGGAACAAATTTCACACGGGGATGATGAATGAACATTTTCTGCCAAATTTTGAGAGTGCTTAGCAAAATGATAGTATTAATTGAAAAAACAAACAAACAAACAAACAAAACTTCCAACAGTTTAAGTCTGGTAATGTAAATAGGAACATTTATTGTTTTGAGAAGTGTATTCTAGTCATTTAGCAGTGGGTCTGTAGTAGAAGCTGTCATTCTTAATGTCAGGCAAGCAACTGTTCCTTCAGGAAGAACAGAATTGCTGTTCTAGAAGAAAATGGGAACATATTGGCTGAAGTTATCCCCTGCACTTCCTCGAGATGATGATGATTATTATTATTATTATTTTCCCATTTTTGGAAGGGATCTGAGAGAAAGTAGAGTACAAATATTTTTTGTTTTCAGTTGAGGTGATCATTTACCAGGAAAATGAAATAGGTGAGGAGAGGTATAACTATCAATCACCAGACTTAAATATGGATTTTTAAATCTTCAGCACTGGTGTTTCTGCATCATCTGCCTAGAGAACAAGTATAGTCCATAATATCATTTCAACTGATTTGTGAGCTATGTGATGACAAATTGTTGGTAAAATTCGCTTGAGTAGGTATAACTTCAGTGTCCCTTTAAATGGATTAGGAGTCCTCTATTCAACTATGAAGGCATTATTATTTTCTTATACATAGGATATTTAAATTCAGGTTTTAGAATGAAAGAAGAACTCGTATTTTGAGGAACTAAGCTCTTTATTTATACAGTAAGTGGATTTAATCAATAGCCTGCATAGAGACAGTTGTATCTTATTTGCTACAAAGGCAAGTTTTCATGGGAAAACTGTCCCGTTTACAGGGACAGATGCCAGTGTGCAGTGTTATTCTCCTTTTCCCTTCAATTTCAGTGAGAAAATATAACTGGGATGAACTCTGTATCTCTAGCATCCAGCCCTTAATGCTAGTGCTCTGCTATCCAGCTGAGTAGACATTCTTGCAGGCAAGGAACCAATATTTACAGCCAAACAAACTGGCCAGAATATTTTAATATTTAGCACTCAAAAGCTATTTCTAGTTCAGAGTGGGTCTCTAATTTAAAGGAGCCCTGCTGATTTTGATGAGATAAGGAAAACATTTAAATCCTGCTTTAATCTAGTTAGTCAGCCCAGGTATCAATAAGAATGTTCCAGCCAAGGCTGAAGATAATTAGGCCATGTATTTGTGTGGTGCTTTTTTTCTGTTGATGACATCTGAGCTAGGTATCTTCAACTTGTTCTGTGCAAAGATGCATTTCCTGCAGGTCATGCTATTCACTTGTTCTAGGCATAGCCTGTGACTTTCATTTCTCAAGGGAAACGGGCATGTTTTCTTGGCATAAATGGACAAACTAACAACTGCATCTACTTTCTGTCATCATCTTCATTTTGCTGCTGCCATTAAGCAACGTGTCACTATTTAGTCACAAACATCTCTGAAAAGTGTAAACTGTTTATAAGTCAGCATACATCACACTGTGCTGAAAGCTCACACGTGATTTCTGAGTGTATTTTCCTTTATGACTGCAGGGTAATTTCTGTGGGTGAGTTACTGCTCCATGTCTTTGCTTTCTCCTGTATTTATTAATTGCTCCTTGTTAATAAATAAATCAAACTTTTTAGATTTGTTTCAGATGCAGACAATGAATATTTCCTGTAACAAAAGCTACTACTTATGAACTTACGCGACATTTCAAAAGAGAGAACTGTTATTGTGACAGTTTTATTTGATTTAAACTGGTGTGAACCTGTATGTTTTATGCTAAGAAGAAAAAGGCAACAATAGGTGGCTTGGTCTTGTAACCAACTTGTACATGGATAAGTTTTCAAAAACTAATGAAAGCTTGATCCTTTTTAATTAAGTTGCACCTTAACAAATGGCTAGGAATAAGTTGATTAAAATGAAGAAAAGGCTATTATAGAATTTTCCCTGAAATTAAGTCTCATGATATACTTGAGGCAAATCATTATGTGCCACATTCACAGTTTCTACCAGCTGCTTTAGAGTGTGCTGCATTAGAGTAATGCCACTGAGAATTTTCCACTTAGTAAAAGTCAAATGAGTAATAAGCTTTTAATCCGTGTTAATCTAGAACATGAAGAATCAAAAATAAAACGAGGCTTTTGCTTACAACGCATTTGATTGTATTAGCGACCCATGTATCCTAGAATCCTTATATTTTCAGAGATCTCAGGTGACTTATAACTGATTATTTTTCTGGTGGGAAATTCAAGTCTGGCTCTATGCTTAGGTTATCTAATTAGGACAAAACCATTAGTCCTCTTGGGAAAGAGTTACAAAACCCATCGTATAAACACCAAGACTGAAAAATAATTCTAGTACTGATGTATTCATTAGTCCAGATTTGTCCATTAGACAGTTACTGTATGGTCCTGAATAAACGTATGCTTTATAAAGGCAGTAGGATTTTTTTTTTCTTTTAATGCAATTGAATAGTAAGCTGTTTTACTGTAAAATATAAATGGTTTCAGAGGTTTTTGTTTTATCATTGTCTCTGGTGATGTCTTATTGTTTGTTCATGGGAGCAGTGAAACACTTCTTAAATGAAAAGCTTCTCTTTAACATTTCTAGATAAATGAGGGCGATTCTTCATATTTCTTATAGTTCAGTGATTTCAGTGCCGTTACTACGTTTTTATGTTACTGTTGCTTTTCCAAAAGGAAAGTGAGGTCTGAAATAGTCTAAAAGGTCTAGAATAATTAGCATTGTTTGAATATTATTTTAATGTTTTTACTTGATTAATTACATTTTACTAAGAGCCACAGTGAAAACATGAGTTGATACTAAGTCTGCTATATTATGTGACTGCATCCAGCTTTAAAGACACATTTGAAATAACTTTTCCTGCTTGCAATTTTTGTAGCAAACTGCCTTAGACTAGTTGAATAAACCTGCAAATGCCATTAAGTAATTACTAAAAATTCCTCAAAGGGAAATGATTTGCAGTGGATGAAATCTGAAAAAACAGTGTACTCAGAGAAGCTACTAAGTTTCATTGCAGTTCTGTCACTACACATCCATGAGTATGTAGTCAAGGATTTATAATGCAATTTGAAGTAAGGTGCAAAAATTCATATGAAAACAAGATGAGACAACTGGAAGTACAGACAGTGCCTCATTGCGTCTCATGTAAGTCCCAGTTGCTGTAAGTGGACTAAGGACAGTCAGACATGACTTTTTAGGAGGCAAACAAGGAGAATTATGACCTTGTATTAGAAATATCTTCCTCCAGTTTTGCCTGTATAAAAGTTAATTGGTCACATGATAATCAAGAAATCATTAAAACTGTGACAGTGAGCAAAAATCGTATTAAAATGCACCTTAACTACACCAACCCTATGGAATATGAAATGGCAGAGGTGAAATATGACGAACCTCGACCACAACTGGACAAAGTGAATATTTTTTTCTCTGACTTAGAGCTTGTTAATTCTAAACATCACAGATTGTACAGGGGCTATTAATTTAACTTCCAAACAACCTTTTGCATCTTGAAAATGGCTTTAATGTCTCGGTTAGATGCTGCATTCCAACACACTCAACCATTGAATTTTTTTCCAAATACATTTTTGTATGTTTCTTCTTAGGTGGCATGCTTATTTATACTATTACAATACATAATTTACAAGAAAAATGTAACGCATTTGGCCTTGGAATGTATGCATGGAAAACAAAGTTGCTCTGAAAGTAATGCCACCTGTTTATTTCCCTGGAAACTATAACAGAGATAAAGAGCACAATAAAATTATTTGATAGAGCAAATTCTCAGCTAAAACAGGCTGTTTTTTGACATAGTCTCCACCACTAGCTGTGCATTTTCATCAGTGGTAAACAAGATCCTTCATGCCATGCTTGTACAAATCAGTGACTTGCTGTCACTGTCACTACTGCTGAAATGCACCAACCATTGCCTTTCTATACTCACATCCACTGTTAGGTCTCCAGAAACACTGAACAAATGTTGATGAATATCAGTGGGTGCCATTTTTTTCTGCATGGAGGAATTTGATGGACACACCTTTGCTTCACGCCATGTCAGACTGCCCCTCTGCCGCCATCTTTCACAACGTGTGATGGAATATTGGTGGGAAGGTTTAGCCCCTACCATAACACCAACATCTACTTCTAACATCATGAGTCAACGTAATACAATTGGAGGCATTACTTTTGGAGCAGCCCTCTTAATTATTTATGCATTATGATGTCTAATTGGCAAAAGATGAAGAGTTAACATAAAAGTTTTACAGTATTTTATAGGAACAGTGATTTAAAAGGGTTGCTTTGGTGTTGAAGATAAGAATCTCAGAATACGGCCTGAGTCCCATTAATGGCTCTTTGAAGTGCAATAGAATAAGTATAGTGGTAGGGATAGCCAAATATGGGATTTTTGTTTCGTGGTAAATGTCCTAATTGTCTTCTGCTGTAAGCTGGGTTGCAATGTTGAAGTCTTGGCGTCTTTAATTGTGTTTGTAGAATATATTTATTTCCAAATTGTAATGTTATTGATTACATATTCTTTTTAAAGCAATTAGATTTTTAGAAAGTGATTGACTCGCCAAATAGCATTGATCTAACATCATGCCTCAGAAGCTCTGCACAATTACATCTGGATTTCAAGTGGTGCTCCAGGAGGGTGGAAAAATTCAGCCATGCTTGCTGTCCCAGTATTCATCTCTTACACACCTTAAAGAATATAAAATGACATTAGGTACGTTTCATTAGACTTATGCTATCCTTATAATGTGTAACAGGTCTATTTTGTAGAAAGAATATTATAGAATTAAGTCCATAAAGAACTTACCGAAGTAGTGCATTTGATTATTTAATTCACAGTTGCTTTGTCTTTGGACAATTTGCTGTAGCAGTTTTTTAGAAATCTTTTCTAGCTATTTGTAGTGCCTTAAATACTGCAGATAACAGACAGTAGGAGACAGTAGGTAGCTTAAATTTCTGGCAATATTAGAAGCAGTAACTAGAGAAAGGAAATTCAGTCACAGTAAAACAAGCGAGGTTCCTACTTAACTGTTATCCAGCACCATTTTTAGTTCTATACAAGTGAAACTATATTATGAGCATGCACGCATGCCATACATATGGAGATCCTTTTTTCCCACCTAGAAAAGTGATGATGCTTATAAAGAAACCCAAACACTGCAAATGAAAATTAGGAAAATATTCAAAAAGTGGTATCTGGAAAAGATCTAATAGAGCGCTCTGGTCCTATGAAAAGCAAATAAGATAATCAAATTTGAATACTCAAGTGATTTACATCAACATGCAGTTGAGTTGATAGGGGAACGATCGTATAAGCATGTCATGGAATGCCAGTTGCATGCTCTTTGCCTTGGTAATGATTAAGAAGATACAGAGTTAGACCTACTGGGTCTTAGCATATGGCACCAGCAATCTGAAAATAGAGAGATGGATTACATTAGTCAAAAACTTCTAAGGGAACCAAGGAAGTAGTTTAAGTGTGCACAAGAGCGACAGAACACCAGAGATACGTTAACAACTGCCTCAGAGGAGCTTCAAACATAAGCTGAGATTTCAGAAAAATGTGTTCTATTGCCTAATGTTGTAAGAAAAATGGGGAGAGCTTAGTACTAGTGCAAGTAGTGCAGCCTAAGAGATTCTAGAGTGCCTATGAAAAGAGGGTATCATTTTTGCTAGGTTCCTAGGAAGCCACTTGATGCAATATCTTCATCTTGCTGGAAGAGAACCTCACTTTTTTTACTCCAGCATCCTGTCACTGCATCCAGGAGAGATGGTAGCCATGTCCTGATGCTCATGCATGTGGAGTCACCCCCATACCCTTTCAGAGGCTCCTCAGGTTTTCTTTCAGCAATGGACTGTTGCAAACAGAGTTCTTACATCCTCTCCCAGTGGTCCTGTGTCAGGTAGTTCAGATTGTCATAGCTATGGTGAATCTTGCAGTCTGGGTTCAGTCCTTCTGTCCCTTTTTCTAGGTGACTCAGATGAGATATAGACAGAACTTTGGAAACATCATAGTGTTCAGCACCTATCTTAAGTTGAATGTTTAAGCTTATATAATTAGAGAAGTTTATCCTGTCACTCTGAAATGCAAATTTTTGAAGCACTCTTCAAGCCTTAGATGAAGTGATTTCCCCATCCCCTCACCTCCTCTTTAATGCCAGAAAATAGAAGACAGTTTGGCTCTTGCTATATCATAAGCAATGTAATATGTCCTACTGGAACAGGAACAATGATGCAAAAGGAAGAAAAGAACATGTTTGCATATTAGGTCCTGTGAGGAAAACCACTGTTTTCTGAGAAAGGAGAAAATCAAGAACTGATTCTCTAGTACAATGAAGAGAATGTCAATGAAAGAGAGGAATATTGGCATAGACTGCATCGCTGTCACGTTATTTTTCTTAAAATTGTGGAGACTAGTTTCCCCAAATTGCCTTGCTGTAAGTGTTAGAAAGTAGTAAAAGCAGAGAAAGTAGAAGTATGTGTATGTATAATGGCTGTCTTTAATCTTTTATATGGGAGAAACATGGAGAATAAATTGTGAAAAGATTTTTGTTGAGTATAACTGACAGAAGCTGTAGCAGAGAAAGTCAATAAACTTAACATGCAAATAGTGACTCTCATGAATCAGCCCAGTCTCCTGTTTGTCAGTGTAGGAGAAATACAGTATGGTGTACATAGGAAATCAATGCAACTGCCACACTTTAAATACTCTGAGCTTCCTGAGGTCAGATCAGCCTGGCTGTTCTGTATTCACTCACTTCTGTTACAGTCTCCTCCTCTTGCTGCTGAGTTTGTCCTTACAAAAGAAAAAAATCTATCTTTAATATTATGGTCTCTGTCCCTCTTCCAAGTCTTGTAATGCTGCCACTGTAAGCTCAATAATTTCATCAGAGATATATCATGCTGTCGTTCATTTTTTTCTTTTTCCCTGAAGACATCTCCTACTCAAAGGATTTCTAGAATTTCTTTTAGTTTTGGTGTTTCTACAGCTTCTGCCAGTGCAACTGTGCATCCCAAGCATGGGGGATGCATGTATATCCAGATGTACATGCTTGATACTACAGCTACATAAATAATAGAGAAGCAAAGCACTGAGAGGTCAAGTTTCTTCCACTTCCACTGCATTAGCAGTTGGATTTGAGCAGTGCTCATCACTAGAGATCCATCCTAACAACTCTGCTTAATTTCTGAGGGTAGTTTTTCTGTTCGTTTCAGGCCAAAATGAGGCACTTGGCAGAAGGAGAATTGACAGTGTTTAATGTTAGTGAAAGGGTGTGCTTGGCAAGAATGAAAGGAGAAATCTTGGTAGGAACAAGGGTATTTGTACAAGATCATGCTCCATTAAAGAAAAATGTAAGAAATGTGGTGTGAGCAGCCAGTTGATGAATATGTTTCTAATTGCATTACTTAGAATCACAGAAATGTTGGCTGGAAGGGACCTATGAAGATCCAGGCAAATGCTTAAAGCAAGACTGTCACCAATAGTAGATTAACTTAGCTATGGCTTTGGTTGTCTGAGAGGGAGATTCTGATATCCCCTTGTTTAGAAAAATGCACCACAAAGTGTCCCATAGATCACATGGAAGCTGGGTGATGAGAAGCCATTCAGTTAAAGGTAAGTATGTGAGTATTCTATTTTGGTTTTCACAGGTGCTTGGAGATCCGTCACATGTTGATGAAGGGATATGTTCTTTTTGACATAGCCACGTTTCTCACTTGGCTGAGTGAATTATACATAATGGTAGAAAGCACTGTCAATAAGCTATAGATATGACTTGGATAGGCAAGGTAAAACTTTGGTAAAAGAGCAATTGTTTATGCACTAAACTCTCATCTGTCAATATGGGATATATTCTCATAGCTCATTATATTCTGTGATTTTGTGATTATTACAATGCTTTTGGTCACACAGAATAGAAGATAATATATAGAAGAGAATTGTGGTGGTTTCCTCCACAAATATCACTCTACTGACACATTTTAGCTGGAAAACAGACTGATTTGAAGAGAACAGTATACTGTTCTGGCAGGATGCACAGTGATCCATGCTGCAGGCACTGCTGGATCACTTTCCTCTTTTGCAGTAGTGATAGTTTCCGAGGTAGGCAGGTCACCTTCCTGGTCTAATGTATGTGTGATATCTGGGTATCTATACATAAATTCTGGAGATTTCTGATTACTTAGGAAGTAAAAATAAACTTGTAAAAATGTTGTTGTTGGTGGCATGGTAGAGACATGAATACTACAGTGCCAATAGTAAATATTTTTCAATCAGATGATTACTTCTCTCTTTTGACCTGAAATCTTGTTTCTGCTTGCTTTTTCAGAATGCTGTTAAATTTTGTTGCACAAGGGAGTTAATTTAAATGACTGTTAATAGTGTTTTCTACGTAGCTCACTATGGTTTTTAAGAGCTACATGGATGATAATTACTAATTTGATATCAGTCTTACGTGTGCAATATGATGATCTCTAATGCTTCAATTATGAGAATAAACCGAGCTGTAGAAGAAAACTGATGAAGTTGAGGTTTCCTGATGTAGTACTGATGCAGTACTTTAACTTGCTGTATGTTTGTTAATTAAGGAAAATACATACTCAAGTATGGATTCTGATGTTAACTGGAATACAGACCGCCTGTTTTCCATAAGCTTCAAAATGTGCATAGAGTAGAATGAGACTAAATTGTCACCAATGGATTCAAATCCAGAAATCGAGGCTTCTGCACAGTCACATCCCTGGGGGTCCCTTCCAACTTGAGCTATTCTGTTTTGTTCTGAGATAGCATCTTTCCAGAATTGTTTTGCATTTCGCAGTAATAATTAGCAGAATAAAACCTAACCAATCTTAATAAGTTTTGGAGAATGATATTACTACAAAGCTATTTCTAATTTATCCTGTATTGCTTAAGTGGTCAGTACTCTCAATCTGATTACCAGTAGCTTGGAGAATGACAAAGCTCCGGGTGCTTTACAAGTAACAGAGGATACTTGTAACACTTTAAAGGAAAAATACAGAACACAACAACAGCAAGAAAAAACTTTGGTTGGTAGAAGACAGAAAATAATAATACTTGTTACAAGCAGAAGCTATCTTCAGCATTAAGATGTTTGTGCATATCACATGACATATAAAAATGTGACTATTCTGCACACTGTAGCTTTGCAATAGTGAAGCGGTACTTTCTTCAGTCTAAAGATGAAAACTTTAGTACAGTAGCTAGTAGTCTGAATTATTTCTGCTGCTTTTGGACTCATACGCATTCTTTTGAATTCCATTTCCAGTACTTTTAAGATAGATAACAAATTTTCCTATTTACAGTCCATGTTATCCCCTGGTTCATTGCAAGAGATGTTCTCTAATTGTAAGAGTAGTCCCACATCCCCCACTGCTTAAGTCTTCTTCACCTTTCAGGCTGTAGTTTAAAAAATGAAAACTGCAGGGGAAGTGCTCCCAGTTTGTTTCACATTTGTCTCTGTATTTTATAAAAGTGAATATTTAGGACTCTGCTCTCTGTTTGCTCCACAATGGACTAAAAATCTTGCATGAAAGGAATTGGATCTGCTTATACTTTGTTGGGAGAAAAAAATGCATATTTTGACTCGATCTGGTTGTACTTAAGTTCGTTAAGTTAAAAAGAAAACAAAACCAACAACAGTCTGACAAATGCAATCATGTGTAGTTTTGTTTGTTTATTTGTCTCTTGCCCCCAAATGCCTGATCTTGGAATTTATGACCATTTTGTAACTCTCTCAAAACTGAGCTGTCTCATGTAAATTGTGAAGCTCTGTTTTTTCTTTCTTGATTCTTGTTTTTAAGATTTTACAATATTCTTTCTGCTTGAATCACTGAATAGCAAAGTAGAAAGTCAGACACTTATAGCATGTAATTAAGCTCTTTATGGACTGAATATTTATCATTACTGTAGGAACAAATGTGTCTTTTTTTCTATTGTATGGTATTCTGAAAGTAAATACTGTGATATATTTATTTCATTATTGCAGGTGGATTTTTGAAAAACTAACATTTTAAATAGAGCCTTGCTTTTCTTTGCAAAGGAAAGTTGAAGTATAACAGACTGGAAATTAGAAGTGATGTCTAATTCAAGATATATAACAAAAATCACACTTCCATTGCACATCTTCACAGTATGCTGTGTGTTACATTTTATGACAATCAGTGCAAGTCAAGCACCGCACACCATGCTGAGCTTAGAATCAGCATTCAGTGTGCAATTCTCAGCACAAAAGTAGGTGGTACTGATGGGGATGAAAACTGGTTTGGATGAAACTACAAAAAGTAGGAAAAACAGATCTCCTAACAACAAAATCACACCTGGTGTTAAAGCCTAGTCTTTCATTAAGCAATGATTGTTGCCTGCTGTGTATAAAAATAGCCAACACAAATAGCACAGCTTAGCAGTGCTAATTTAATAGTTGAATGTGCTTATGGGTGTTCAGTGGAGCAGAGCAAATAATCCAACGGGAGTAGTATATTGAATGATCTTAGTCCCTCTTTTCTACTTACAGAATAACCACAAACAGATCACAGTTTCCTTGAACTCGTCTCTTCAAATACTTTTTTATTAATAGCTTTTTAAAGATGCGATTTACTGAGTTGATTGATCATGAATATTCTGAATTTAAACCGTAGTGCTTATTTGTGGTTAATTGGATAAGTCGCATTTTATCATTCTTACTGACTGACTGTGTGAGCATACAACAGTTTCCAGGGAGTTCAGCCCAGACATATGTACAGAAAGCAAATGTACAAAAGCACTAGTATGAATAAACTGTATTTCCCAAAAAGCATTTGTGTTATTTATCTTAAAAATAGGTAGAAGAGAATATTCACTGCATTCACTGACTATGAAGGAAACAGTAACTATCAGTCTTCTAACTTCAGGCTTACTGAAATGTTATTTTTTACTATTGCAAGTATGTATTTTAGTGGGTAGCATGCATTAATTTCCATTCTGAGGGAAAGGTGAAATAAAGCACACATCCATTGATTTTCAAAAGTAGAAAGGAAAAGTTGCACAAGAAAAGCATAGAAGACAAAATTAAAATTCTATAACTTTAAGCAGAAATGAAATTCACTCACTGACCAACTGCATGCTCAATGCTGAGTGCATGCAAGATAACAGGATGATGCAGCGCCATCAGACAGGGATGCAAAAAGCTTAGTTCTTCAAATGATGGTAGATCAGCAGAGATTGGTGGTTGTGAATACAATGGCAAGGGACCCTAAGCAGAAAGAGGACCACTGGTAGATTAAGTTGGCGACAAAAACAAAACAAAACAAAACAAAACAAAAAAAACCCCACAGCATATCTGTATGATCATATTCTGTTCATATCTTCTGATACTCAAAGTATGTTCTCCCATCTCCCGGTATTCCATAGTGTTTTAGAAAATCTAACTCATTTGGACTTCATGAGCAATTCAACTTGTGCTTTAGTAAGCACATTACAAATCTGCCATTTGTGTAGAACTACAAGAGCCCAATCCTGTTTGAGCTTTTGGATGCAAAGGAAATCAAGCTAAGCTGTAACCAACGTAATGTAGTGTATGCTGGTATGTTAAAGACACTCATGCAGTTTTTGACTTATGTATGGTGTACATCACACAACAGCAAGGATGTATTTTTTTTCCTTAATTCTTGAGCCAACGGTGAAACTTTGGAGCTATTTTCCTGTTTAAAATCCGCTGTACCCCAAGCACATTTCACTTGCAAATAATTATTACTAAATTTTATCACTTCTAGCTGCTACTTTTATGCCTAGCAGATGCTCAAGAATTTTTCAATGATGTAAATATAGCACGATCACAAATAGAGCAATCTATTTATCTACTTAAAAGGCTAATCTCCCAACTCTTCAATTTGTTTTTACCTAGATTACTTAATCTATGAATAACCATTACTATGCTTGATATTTCTGCTATATGTTCTGACTCCTTGTTGAAACAATAGGGCAAACAGGGTTAACAAATACACTGCTATGCGTACGTTACATATATGTTATCCTTTATGCTTTAATCTGAGGCTGTTGGAAAAAGCTCACAGTGAAATAAGAAGTCAAAACAGTCTTGAAACTATGAAAAATAGTCTTCTTACTATGAACTGTCCCATTTGTTGTAGTGTTTTTCTGTCTCTCTCCATGGAGGATGGCAACAATTTATAAAAGACAGGAGTCAAATTAACTATAATTTGGAAATAATATGTTGAAAAGATGTTTGAAATAAGAAAATTATGAAAAAGTTATATTTACAGAAACAAATCTGAAGTATCAGAGATTTATGTCTTGGTGTATTACAATTGTTTTAATTTTGTCTTACAGACTCTTCCTGAGAGTTGGAAAGTAAGGAACCCGAGTTACTTCTTCAGCTACAGGAACTAAAGATTTTTTTGTAAGGGTTGGGAATGGGAAACAGAAATTGCGAACCTCTTAATAAATTGGATTTTGATCTTACAGTTACTCAATATATAAGATATTGCCCATTTTTATGTAAGGCATAGCTTTCCTTCAGTTTAATTTTCTGACTTGCTGGTGTGATTAGATGTTGGATGTGGTTCTGCAGTGACTGGAATTAAACTTACATCTGTAACTGTAATATTCAAATATGCATATATAAAACTAGAAATACTCATTCTGAAATCAAGATAAACACTTTTCCCTGGAAACATTTATTTGCTTACAGTGTTCAGTTATGCTACACTCTGCTTGGCTTCACTTCTTCCTTTAAAAAAGGATAATAATAATCAAATCTTGCAAAATGATTTTTCCCAACCAGATGAATTTGCTGCAACGGGAACTGTGCTAGCTCAGCAGGAAGAACAAGCATAGGAGCATGCTTACTCTGTTTTAACGTTGTTTGCAGCTCTTCTACTCCATGTACAAAACCACAACTCTAGCAATTTTCAAAACAAAGTGACATAATAAAATGTGCCATCAAACAAATGACTCCTTTTGTCAGGAAGAGTAGGACAAAACTGGAACTTTTATAACTGAAAGGTGCTAAACAGGTTCATTGTTAAGTCATCGATTGAGAAATACTTGTATTCTGTGCTGCCTAATGCCACGTTGCTTTTATATGTAAAATTTAAATTTGAATTTGGTATTCATTTTATTGTTGGTAGAATTTGCCATGAAACAGAAGTTCAGTAAAGTTACAACAATCAAGTCTTTAAAACACATCTTAAAATTCTAACCAGGACCTCCACTGACTGGAGGTTTAGTACTTCAGCTTTCTCTTGCTTATATGGAAAATTTGTAAGGTTTTCAATGTGTGATTAAGTAGGTTAACACAGTTGTCTTTGGTGTAGTGGAGATGAGATGGAGGAATCTCGTTCTATATCAAAAAAGGTACTATTTAACTTGAACAGTAATATCCTGTATTAAAGAAAAATGGACAGACTTAAAGTACGCTTTAAAATGTAATCATAAATGCAATAAAGCTTGTGTCATGGAGACCTCAGGATCATAGTATGCATCATCTTTTCTTATATGTCCTCCAGTCATTAATATGCAGCTGGTCTCCTTCAGGTGATGTGAGTGTGAGCTTTAGAAGTGAACTGAAAAATTCTATTTCCATTTCTGTCCATCTCAACAGGAAATGATTAAAAATTGTTCGATCAGAGCATACTACAATGCTCACTTTCTCATTTAGCTGTAAGAGGGAAATGCCTGCTAAGGATTCATGGCAGCTGACACATTTTATTTCTTGGTTTTGAAGAGACTCTTAGATAGTTTACATGGTTTCCTTTAAAAATCGGAATACCTGTGGAGTAGGTAGATGTCTTTTTAAAGTAAGCCAGTTGCAGAAGAAGGTTCTGATACAACTGATCCATTTGGGGTTTTATAGAGCCTTCCTGTTCCCTTTCTCCAATATCCCCATATTGTACCGGATACCTTTCCATTCTCCTTTTTTCCCCCTTCCTTCTCCACTGTGTTCTTCTAAACTCTTCTGTGCTTCACAGGTAGTTTACTTTCTGAAACAACTTGTATGTTGTATGTCTCCGTTCAATTTCAGCTCTTTTTGTGTCACATTTGCCTTTAAATTGATTGCCTGTAATTGAAGACCTGAAGAAACCCACTTCATTTTTCTACATGCACCTGTTAGCGTCGTAGATTTGTAGACAGAAGAAAAATCGTTATTTGAAATACAAATGTAAATGGATGAATTCAGTACCCATGCATCTATTCTTCCATTTCAGGAAGATTAGAGACAAATCTTTAAAACTAAATCGGAGGTATCGCAAGGAAGACAGTTATCAAAACTTTCATTTTGCTGGGACTTGGGTAATATTTGACACATGACAAACATTAAAACTGAAGATGACATTTAATTCAGGAAAATTTAATCACTGTAGGATGCATTCACCAGTGGCTGTTCTCTAGAATTGCTGTGGCAATTTATGAACTTAGTCATTTCTAAAATAAGAAGTGAGAAACTTTTATGGAATGTCACCTTTACTCTTCTAAATGAATAACTACTAACAAATGAAAGAAGGCAAAAAAAAACATGAGTATGG
This sequence comes from Perdix hodgsoniae, assembly GCA_035772895.1. Classification (NCBI taxonomy): domain Eukaryota; kingdom Metazoa; phylum Chordata; class Aves; order Galliformes; family Phasianidae; genus Perdix; species Perdix hodgsoniae. The sequence goes on from JAPSGF010000016.1 coordinate 10,499,762, forward strand.
TTTTACCTGAACTTTTGTTGTGGTGAAAGTTTTCTTTCTTTTATTTATTGCTTTATTTTCCTTTAATAAATAACCAAGCACACGAACATAAACAACCAAAAAAAAAGTAAAAGAAAACAACAAACAACAACACAGAGAAAAGCACAGTCATAAACAAAATACAATTTTCCTCAGTATTCTCTTAGATTGACTTGTGCCACACTATTTACATCACTTCTATTCATTGTTCATGAAAGGATTGAGAGAGTTCTTTGGTGAAGTTCTAAAACAGTGCTTCATCGTATGTTCTAATTTACTGTGTAGATAGTTGCTGCTAATTTGGCTAAAACTGAATTCCGGAATTCCAGTATGTGTGGAAGAAGAACATTAATAGGGGAGAAATGGGACTGAAATGAGATTTTTCTTCGAATTAGAGAAAGAATTCTAAGACAATAGGGCTTGGGCTAGTTTTTTCTTGAACTGATATAGCCTGTTCATCCTGCTTCATAGATTTTGTATAATTTGACCTTGAGTGAAAGAGCTTTTATTCCTGATAGAAACTAATTGCATGTGTTGAGTTCAAATCATAGTGTTAAAATGAAATTAGTAGTGCACAGGAGGGGATATTACAAGGAAAAACACACTGTCTTAATGGGCCATAAACCTGAGTGAAGCAGTATTTTCAAACCAGAGATAACTGTAAAGTCATCTTTACTATCTATGATTCAAGTATACCCCTGAAAGTTATAATTTAGACCTTAAGTGGAAAGACTGTAGGAGCTGAAAACCTACATTCTGATGCTCCAAAATGTCTTCCCCTGGGTCACCAGGGTCATGCAGTGTTCTTAGAAATTACAAAGCACTGAGACTATAAAAGCTTCCTAGAAAAAAATGGATCAGGACATATGTGCCATGTGTCATTGCATTTGCTAATAATCTCCCTGAAGTCAGTTGTTCAGTGTGGAAAGATGCTCTTACATCTGGGCAATATTCAGGTTTCAGTAACATTACAATAAGCCTTTTAGGATCCATGACAGTATAGATTACAACTGAGGTAAATTAAAGTGTTTTTTGTTTGTTAGTTAGGTTTTTTTAATTAGTGTCAAAGATTGATGTGTTGAGTTTTTAACATGTTCTTTGGAGAAAAGTCAGATTTTATTATAGTAATATGGTTCTTTGAGTTATGCTCTTTTTTCATAAGGAGCACATAAATTACTTAATGTCATTTGTCTTTCTTTTTTTTTCTTACAACACATTTCACTTTCACAGTGTACACAGAGATGTGATCTGAGCTTGTTTGCTCTGAAGATAATGCAAGTTTTGCCAATGACTTTGACAAAGAAAAGCATTTTGCCCAGTAATTGCTTGTAATATACAGCTATAACTATCCGTAATATTATGTGCTATATTTCAGAAACAGAAGGGAAGAAAAATGTAAAGCCATAATATGAAGATCGCTGGGGTTTTGGTTCTCATTTATGCTACAATTCCCCTTTATACTGGTTGGCCCTGGGAATATAAAGCATTCTTGATATGATGCAACTTGGGTCACTTCAAGGTTCCTTTACTGTGACACAATGTAAAGAAGCCATTGTGTATCAGGAGACTAACACCCAGAGATACCAGCCTCCCTGTCCCATCCTTGGTGTACCTACCTAAAGCTTTTTAGAATGTATTCTTTAGGCTCTGTGCACTTTATGTCATGCTTACATCTGTGGTGATGACATAGGTAACATGATAAAATATGTAAGTATGAGATAAATTTGTTTTAAATTTCTTTTTCAAAACCTGAAAGTAATTTCTCTATTGTGTTCAAACCTCTCCTGTAAATAGCAATATGTCTTCAAACAAATTAGCATACTTTGCCACAGAAAAGTGAACAACTTTATTCTACAGTATTTTGATGGTTTAGAGCATTAAGCGTTAAATACTTTGGAAGATTTATGGTGCATTCAGAGCTAACGAAGATCACAGAGCCTTTTGTTCATGTATATGGAACACCATTGACTGTGGTGGAATTAATGTCAAAAAGAGTTAGAGGAAACTGCAAGATGACCTGGCATAGGTATTTCTATATATAGACACAAAGAGCTCTCTCCACATGAACACAAAGGATAGAGGCCAAAGAGCTGAGTTAAAGCTGCTGCTTTAAGCTATTTTATCTTCAAGGGGCCCAAGTAGTTGAAGACTCACTGAAAATTGCTGTCTCTACAGTACTGTAGCCGTCACTATAGTGAGACTATTCTGTGCTCTTGCATCTGATTAAGGTAGTCTTTGTTTATTTTACAGCCATCAACCTCCAGAAGGAATCTTCTTCCACTTCAGAACCTCTGCCCTTGGAATGGGCTTAACCTGAACAGTAATCAGCAACAAAAAGATGTATTGATTTCATTTTTTATTTTTAAATAATAAAATAAAAAAAGTTTGAGCTGTGGAACACTGCTCTTTCTCAACTGTGAAAGGGGACCCACAGTGATATGCAGAAGATTTATCTCCTCTGTTGGGTGGTAGCATATTCAGTGCTGCTGCTTTCCAGTTCCTGTTGTGAAGAACACAGCTTGAGTGGGAGGATGGCAGCTCCTTGTGACTGCATTGCTGACTAGGGTGCAGTCAGACCTTACTGTGCTATTATCGCATCCCATTGCATTATAGCTAGAGAGAAAAAAGGATGACACTTGGAAAAAATGATCCTGGATAAATCTTGGGGTCAACTCTGTTAGCTGAGTTGTTCAAAAAGAAAGGGCGGGTCTGTGTAGGCTGAAATTGTCATTTGGTAAAACCCACAACTGAGATTGAAATTTTTTACCCATTTAAATGTGAGCATGAGAATATAAACTATTACGTTCTTCGTACTTTCCATCCTCTGCTTTTGGAAATATCACTCATCAGAATGAAGCATAATGAAATTTGTATTGCTTCTAAAAACAAACTGAAATGTGCAGTGTGAGGATAGCTTTCTAAAAATGTTGAAATACCAAATCTGATATCTGCCCTCTGGAATATGCAGAGATTTAGAAAGATTACTGCACAAGATTTGTGCCTGCTACCACTGTTGTAATAAGCATTTAATGGGGATTTTTCCCCTTTAAGCTATATTTCTGAGTCTCTTTGTTAAGTGAAAAATTCTCAGTGTTATTTAAACAAATGAACTTCTGTCAAGAGAGTAAGATTTGAAAGTGTAGAATCAAAATTCTTGTCTGGACTCTTGGGCAGTGTGTTTCAATTCTAGCCAGTCTCAGTATTTGCACATGGCCAAGACTGACAATACTGATTAGGTGTAGTCCTGAGACTGTAGAAAACTGAAATGACTGTACCGGGTCCTTCCCCTCTGTTTACTTTATCATGGAGAGAGGAAAATGATAGCAAAATTATTTCCTGACAAGTAGCTCTGGCAGACAAATTGCCTCTTTAAAGTTTCTGATCCAAAGCCACTAATCTGATTGTTAGAAAGTACTGGCACCCAAAGCCACTGAAACACTGATACACTTGCTTGGATTTTCATGCCATTCTACTTAGCTTCTTGGCACAAAAAGTGAGGAAATATGGCAAGATAAAGAACTTTTCCCTGGCTAAGCCAGGGAATAGAATAGATTCCCCTTGTAATTTTATTGAAGGAGAGAATCCGTTCACTGACAAATTATGTCTTTGCCCTTTCTTTATGCAGGTGACACCTATGTGTTATCCAAGAGTATAAAGGCAAAGGAAAGTACAGATGGCATGAAATTAAGACATCCAAATCTATTTACATCCACTGTTATAAATAAGGCAAATTAAGATCCGTTTTCTACTTCAGTGTATGGAAATAACTGAGGTTGCAGAAGTATTTAGAAAGAGCTTTGAATAAGCATTGCTTCTCAAGAAAGTCTTGATCCTTCATTCTTTTCAAGAGTAAATAATAATCTCCCTGCAGACCAATTAAAACAGGCTGGACTGGTCTTAAAACATGGTCTTTTCCATGTATACATTCCCATTTCTTTTACTTCTCTAACTGACGGGAGTGCTTCACAGATTTTAATTACAATTCTATAATAAATACTCGTAATATACAATTGCTAACAAGAAAAAATGTTGCTAAGGTACAAACTACCCATTCGCACCTCTGGATTATCGTTTCTAATTTATTTCCTGTCAGCATCACAAAATGTGTTTGGCATCTTTCTTTAGTTGTTCACACATCTGAAACTGCTGCTTTGGCTCTTTCCAGCAGGCGCCGAAGTTATGCCTCACTGACATTAAAGGAATTTCATTTGCTTGTATCTTTTGGCAACTAGACAAGAGAGTTTGTAAGAGTAAGCCTTTGCCAGCTGAATGATAGTTGAGTTGTGATACAGGATAGGGTATGTGAGATATTTTTGCCAATCAGCAAATGATTGAATGAAATGTAGTAAGTCTGCAATAAGCAGATAGAAATAATGCATTTGTTAAAAATCCACAAAATTATACACAATCTTGAGGATGAAAGGCAATCTAATTTATATGTGAAGACTATTTCTAGTTGAAGAAATGGTTGTTAGCAGTGACTAATAATTATACAAAAGAGATATGTCAAATTTAAAAAGTGCTTTGCCTTTTCAATATTTTAGTCATCATTCTTCTAGAAGCAAAGACTTTTTTATAATTTACAGCCATAAAAGCATCGCTGTTAGTAACAAAATTGTTCACATCAGATGTTGCATTTTGAAAAGACAGAAAAACAATGCTTCCATTACTTCATACCAAAGGTTTGTTTAACAGTAACAGTGCCGTAAGTTGTCACCAAATCCAATGGGATCTGACCAAGTTTTGGTTCTTTCTCTTTCAGTGCACCTAAAGTGAATTGTGATCAATGGGAAGTAACTGAAGTGAAATATTTTCATACAGATGTCATCATTTTCTTGTGGAAAATGGTACAAGTATATAATTACTTCAAAACAGGCATGTCTGGCCTGCGAGTTGCATGTGGCCCAGGACAGCTAGTAATGTGTCCCACTCCATGCCACTGTGCAATCATGTCAGCAGCTCTCCCCCACTGAGTGGCCTGACCCAGCCTTAGGCAGCACCTATCACTCAGCAACAGCCAAAGCATTGGCCCAAAACAATCCCTCTTCATTCAGCGTGGGCCAGGCAAGCCCATGCATTAAAAAAACGTTTTGATTTTATCATGAGATGAGGATGAATGTGAAAGTATTTTAAGGGCTTCAATAATAAGGAAGACACTTTATAAAAATGTCTTTTAAGAACAATTGAAATGAACCAGGTATATTTCTTTAAAATCAAATGAACTACAAATAATTGGCTTGATGCAAATTGGCAAATTATTTCAGCTGATCTGAACATGAATGCTCATGTGCACAAACAACTCAGCATTATAAAAATAGGAACGTGTATATTTTCAATTTAAAATAAGATTTTAAGAATCCAGATACCCTCCAGACTAAAGTGCACAAGCTAAAATTTGAAACACATTCATGGAAAAATGCAAATATTTTGCGCATGAATTATAATGGGGCTGTAACTTTATTGTTTATAGCTGAAATTTAAGATATGCAATATACCCAAAGTGAAAACAGTTGTGAGTGAATCAGAGATTTCTCTTCATTACACAGAAGTATTAGATAGATACTGACAGTTAGCAAAGCAAGCCCTCGAGTTTCAAATCCATGTCTAGAACCATTAGTTCAAGTCGGGTTCCACCAATTTGTTTTACCATGAGCAGGAGACATGCAAAACATCACTTTCAGTGGTTGAGTCTAAAGATTTCCATTATATAGCTTTACCCTGAGGGTAAAAAAACTGAAACACAGAAAGGGCTTTCTTTCCTATGTTGATTACTGGAGAAAATTTTAGGAGAATTAAAACAACAGTGGAATTGAAGAAACAGAGAATTCAAGCTCTGCTAATTTATTCAGTTAACTTTGAAATAAGTGAAAATTAAGGATACCACTCTGGAATACTCACAGATAGCTACACAGGGAGTGGTTTTCTGCTCCTTATTTAAACAGTGGTCTTAGTCAGAAACCTTAACAAGTATGGCTCTATTCTTGTACAATACATTTTTATTTGTTTGATTACTTGAGGGTTATCTGATATCTGAATTGGCGTCATACTTTTCTAGAGGCAATCTATGACAAAAAAAATAAAGGAAACTGAGGAGATAGGGGCATTATCTAGATGATGTGAGGGAAAGCAGTAGGACATCCAAATGAACAATACTTTCTCATGTCAATAATCAGAGCAGCAGTATTCAGAACTGGCATAATGTTATATCATCTGGCCTGCCAATTTCAAATTGTAGCTCGGAACATCTTTTGTTTCCTTTCTAAAAAGAACAGAAAATCCTTACAGACAGGAAAATACATCCAAAGTTTGTAAAAGCCCTCAAAATGCAATTTAAGAGTTCCAAAAAATTTTAATTATTCCAATATGTAAAAGTGCGAGGTTACTGGGATCAACACTTTCCCTTAGAATGGAAAAGAAGAAAAAAAGTAGTCACTTTCTCTTGTAGTAGGAAGCATCAGAGAGATGGCTTCAACCATGGAAAGGGAATTGTTTTGCTTTATGGGGTAATAACAGAAATCAGATGCATTTTCAAAATTAATTACGCTACAATTTTTTGCCACCAGTTTCAGGATCTTGGAAAAATAACTCATAAATTACTGAAGATGTGTTTTTTTTGTTTTTTTTTGTTTGTTTGTTTGTTTCTACCTTAGGCATATAGAATGGTTTAAATTAATTTAATTAGATTAATCTGCTTCTTGAGTGGAACATGTCTCCTTGTTGGAGTAAACAGACAGAAAGGCTAAACTGAAACCTCATTAGAATCTGAGCTAAGCTTCCTTAAATAAGTTTCTCTTTCTTTCCTTCAGAAAGGGAAAAAGAAAACTACCATAGAATATTAACCTCAAATATGAGGGGATTTTTCTTAATTATACTGAACTGTTATCCTTTCACATCTTTTTGTCATCAGATTCAGTATGCGTCCAGTTTTACAATTTACTCTTTTTCAGCATCATTGTTGTGTCAACCGCTGACTGTCCTTCCTTCTAGTAGAAATACGCAAGATGATGACAGCTGTCAGTATTTAATATTTAATATGATTTAAGTATTTTCAAAGAGGAGAAAATGTTATCTGAACACCTATTATGCCTGTTTACTAAAATTGGTACTATTTTGACAAAAGCAGAAGTGGAATATGTGAATATACAACAGACAGCACAGTTAATCTTTATGGAATCTTTCTTAAAAAAGCCTTCATATTTTGTGTTCCTGAAGTTGAGACGTCATCCAAAATAGGATAGTCCACATTGGTTGCAATTTTTGTGTGCAGTTACGTTTTAAAGTTTTGTGTTGTTTCAGTAGGAATGAGAAGCAAATGACAAAACAAGTGGTGTACTGCTAAAAAATAAGATTAAAAAGAAAAAAGCTTTGGGAGTATCTGGGGGATTTTCTCTCACCTTTTTTAAATGCTTGGTTTGTTTAGGTATTTGATTTTTGTCTGCTTGAAATGAGCTCTGAAAGAAACTTACTGTGTTCTGTCTTCACTGTTGAATCTGGCACAGGGTGTGGAATCAGTCCTGGGAAAGATTATTTCTTGTAGAAATAATGAAGTAATAGGAATATCACTTTTTTTTTTTTTTTTCCTCTCTCTTTCAAAGTGGATTTGAATACATCCAATGGTTTGAAAAGATCATACGCTGAAATTTCTATGAAAACTTCCATGAGGTGTTAAATGGCTATTCTTAGACTTATTCAAAAATGCAAGCTCCAATTCATAAATTTGTTCTATGCATAAGAAATCATATCAACTCAGGATAACCTCACTCAGGACAGCAGTAACCATCCACACCTAACTCACTGTAGACAACAGGAGAGGTGAAGAGGGAAAAGACAGTGAATGAAACATCAGTTAAAGGTATTGATGGCACTTAAGAAGCAGTTTCGAAACACCTCTGTGAGAATCCTTTCACCTGTAATATTTTTCAATAATTGAGTCTCACTTCTGCTATTGTTTCAATTTATTATTTCATTTATTCTCCTTTTTTGCTTCTCTTTTTCCCTGAACATGTTTCTCTTGGGCTTTTCCTTTTTATTGAGGGTTCCATTCTGTTCTTTTTCAGAACAAGTTTACTGTGATTTGTTTAAATTATGCTTGCCAAGTCCATAACAGCTGTGCCTCAGAGCTTATTGTTACCTGGTTCCACTTAAGCATGTAGAAACTCTTTTGATTCAAAAACTCTTAAACTAAAAAGCCTTTGCAGACCTTCATCGAAAGCACTACTGTGTTACTAAATGTTAGCTTAAAATTCACTCTCACAGAATAATAAGCATTGTCACTGGGGGAATATGGATCTCAGCAAGAGCTAATTTAATCTTCTGCCCAAACTGTCTTGACATTGGCACAAGTTTTTTGTGCTGTGAAATCACAGTTGTTGCCCACCTCTTGGTGACATAAACTTATTGCTGCCTTGTGAACCTTCCATCAGCAGTGTTAGATTATCATTCATAATGTTGGCCTGTGGTGTTGCTAATACTAATTAAATAACAGTCTGATAACCTATTTCAAATTGATTTACTCTCGGTCACAGAGAAAATGGTACTTCTGAAGAAGCATTGTTTGCATCTCATGTGGCTGATACTTTTCTGACTTAGCAACAGGGGTCATCAGAATTCACTGCACACTCGATGTCTCTTCTGATATTTTAAGCCTTCTTAAATTCCAAGTTACTTTTGTATTTTTTTAAATTTAAAAACAAAGTGAATTTGTATCTAAAGATTTTTTTAATGGGAAAAAATTTACTGCAGTGGACAAGAAGGGCTACAGACATAATTTATCTGGTCTTATACAAGGCCTTTGACATAGCCCAACACCGCTTCCTTATCTCTCTCTATTGGAGAGTTACGGATTTCAAAGCTGGACTACTTGATAGACATAGAGTTTGTTGGATGATTGCAGCCAGAAGGATGTGGTCAGTGGCTCTGTGTCCAGGTGGAGGATGTTTCAGACAGCCACACAGAATTTTACAAGTGCACCATGCAGACTCTTATTCAACATTGCCAAAAGTAAATAGCTTATGGTAGTTACTATGCTGAAAACTAGTGCTATGTAGCTGAAAATTTGCTCTGACAAATAGTGTTTTTTGTGATCTTTCTATTTTAGTTTCCATGGAAATTAGTAGGAGGTATTACTTTTAGAGCAGCCTATGTATTTAGGCTCTAATTGATCCAAAATATATTTGCTAGTATCTTTGCATTGCAGTATGCCTTATCTAAGTATTGCAATCAGAGTATTCTGCCATACTTGCCAATTTAGTGGGATCTGTTGTGATTCTGATGAACACTGACAGAAACAAACTTCAGTTCCTTTAGAGACTGCTGGTATATTTGAGCTTTTGTCTGCTCAAAAAAGGTGGAGTAACAAATTACGTGAATTCTGACTCTTTTAAACCCTGTGGCTATGTCCCACAAGCAATATCTATTCTCATATGTGAAATGTGAATATTTGAGTTGTTACCGACAGCAGTGGTCTCAAATGCACTGTCGAAGATAGATTTCGGCATAAGGCTTAGATTTTGACTGTGGGTTGTGGCTTCATTAAACAAGAGTTAGTAGGTCCTTGGTTATCAGTATGGGTACAGACAGTTCCCATGAGCAAAGGAAGTCCAGTTTTGTGGCTCTGTTACAGTATACCAGAATCTCTTATTTCACTTATGGGAGATGTGGAACAAAGAATTAGAAAACCTACTCCTGTGGTTCTTAGAACCAACAATGTTCTGTGTTGGGCTAGTTTATTTAAGTGACTCAGTTTATTTAAGCTTGCCTGAAGGCCTTGATTATGTGTTTACTTATATCCATGCCATTTCTAGGTGTGACAGCATTCATAGAGGTTGTCAGACAACTCCTACTTTCATTGATGCTGTAAAGAAGCTTGGTCCTGACATCACAGTGCAGCTCAGCTACTCAAACACTCTTTTGGTCCTTCTACTTCAGATAGTGTAACCTACATTTGGGACCTACAGAAGATGGATATCTACTGAGTTCCACAGCTTTCCAAGCTGTCTAAATTAACCTCTGTGATAGCAAAGGCATATAGGTATAAAGGGTATAAAGGTATAATATACCAATTCTTTTTCCATGCAACCATCTTTTCCCTTCAGTCTCTATTAAGGATGTAGACATTACAGTTGTGATGGCCCACTTTGAGTTGGGACTTTCATAGAATCACAGAATGGCTTACGCTGGAGAAGATCCTAAAGATCATCTAGTTCTTACCCCCCTGCTATGGGCAGCATTGCTGTCCACTCGGTTAGGCTGCACAGGATCCCATCCAACCTAGGCTTGAGTGCCTCCAGAGTTGGGGCATCCACAACCTCTCTGAGTAGGCTGTTCTAGTTCCTCACCACTCTCTAAGTAAAATATTTCATCCTAACATCTAACCTAAATCTCCCCTCTTTTAGCTGAAAGCTATTCCCCCTTGTCCTATCACTATCAGACTGTGTAAAACGTTGGTCTCCCTCCTGTTTGTAAGCTCCTCATAAGCACTGGAAGGCCCTAGTGATGTCTCCTCAAAGCCTTCTCCAAAATAAACAAAGCCAACTCCCTCAGTCTTTCTTCACAGAAGAGGTGCTCCAACCCTGTGATCATCTTCATGGCCCTCCTCTAGACTCACTCCAACAGCTCCGCACCCTTCCTGTATGGCAACCAATTCTTCCACTTGACTAAGTTTTTCTGTTTCAATTGGATGAAACAGGGACACAAACAGTCAACCACAACCACGTGGCAGCAGTCAGAATTAAATATACCAAACTCCAACATAGAGAAATTAGTACCATTTAGAACTGCTCTTCTACCAAGAAACAGATTATGAAAATAAGTGCATAACAATGCAGTTTGTCATTTGTCACCAGCATGTATTGTTTGTAAAATGCCACAGCCCTTAAGAAGCACAGGAGGGACATCACAGGAGCATGAAGGAGAAGAGGAAGAAACAGAGGGCTTGATAACTGAAAGCTAAAGAGTCTGGCAACTGCAGATAAGCACTCACCTAACAAGATGCTTATTGCTTAATCTATGAGAAGGTATCATGAGACAGGTAAGAGGTCTGGCATGCTACTGAATTTATTAAATATGCTTTTTTATTTTTTTTGCTTCTAATTCCTCTTTGGATCTTATGTCGGTGCTTTTAGAGAAGCCAAGAACTGCATCTTTGCACAGAAAAGCACAGACCTTTGAGCACCCTTCTGAAAGAAAAAATTCCAGTCGTTTTGATAAATCTGACTCTTTTGCAGGACATCTGCAGTGTGAGCAGAAATAGAATTACCTGTGCCTCATAGCTAGAATAAAAGGTACCACTTGTGTTTAACAGAAAAAAAAGTATCTTATGATGTTTGCTTTTCCTTAATGAATGTTAGTAATTACAAGAATAAAAATATTGATTAATTACACTCAGTACCATTCAAAGCTTCTCTCTGTTGTCAGGAAAGTCTTAGTAGCTACAAGGATGCAGAGGTGTATACTGGATAAGGGTTGTTTTAAAAGCATGGTAAAGAGGGGAGCACACAAACAAGACAGTGAGACAGTTTATTGATTTCAACCACAGAAGTCAACAGTAGAGTGTCCATCCCTGGGAATTTCAAAGAAGTTTGGATATACTGTGAATTTAAGTAAGACAATGGTTACACTGTAGTTTATATCTTCTGGCATTCAAATAATTTGGTTAGAAACTATGTTTTCTGTGGTTTGCGAAAAAAGACATCATAAGTTTAGCTTTGTTTTTGAAATGCTGAAAGCATTAAAATGTATACACAATAGCATGGTTTAATCAAGTGCTACAATTATCTCCCAGAATTATTCCAAAAGTTCCCAGTGTTCTGGCAATGTTCCTCTTTTCTCATCTGCTCTCTTAGCTCACTACGTTCTCTCCAGTTTAATCCAGTGCATATCACAGTCTCCACAGGGATCACTGCTTCTCTGATCATAGTTCTTCATTGGTTAAACTGTTTTTGATGTGAACTTAAGTTTGTTGGTAAATAAGAACCTAGCCTCAGTTGTAGCCTTTTGATATCAACAGGAGTCATTCCACTATGTAACTCTGAGATGGTATCTCATATTTCATGTGATCTTGTGCAGACACCAGAAAATGATGATGAATATAGTTTACATTCCAATTTTAATCCTTCTGCTCTCCATAAACTTTTAAGAGAGTTAGTTTCAGAAACTCATTTAAAGACAAATCCTAGCTGGGGGACCACAGAATGCATGGCAGGCTTTGTATCTCTGTATCTTGAGCACCTCTAACAATGGGCATTAACAACTAATGGAACTGTGAAATAACATTGAATCAAGGCATGAGAGGGATGATTTCCAGTACATCTTCTCTTTTTTCTAAAACCATTTTTGAGGCTTAGAAATGCTTACTAAGTCATTTGGAACTTGTGCATTTAAAAAAAGAATGTTAATGGCTTCAATATCCTGTGTTATCCAACATGTCTGAGTCTCTAGAAATTCATGCTTCACCAAACTTCTTACAGTCTTGACAGCAACTGTATTGTTGCCTTTTATGTGATTTTTTTTTTAATTATTATTATTATTACCTGTTTGTTTACTTTCAAAGACAATGGTATGTGTTGATTTATATTTCACTCAACATATTAGAGTCAAGTTGGATCCATATTGTAAGTTTCACGGCACTGAGACACACTCTAACTTATTCTGTTGTCCTTACTATTTAAGCAACTTCAATGAGTATCTCTTCTGGACCTTTCTCAGATGCTGTAGGTAGAGGCATTCACAAACTTTGTCAGCAACACTGACAAAAGCACCATCCTTTGTGATGTCATTTCATTGTTAGGATGTTTACAAGTATACAATCCAACCTGCTTAAAATTGTTCATATTTTACTGATTGTTTTTAGAATTTTGCAAACAAGTGGCATGTTGAGAAACCTGCTGCCAAGCCTTGAATTACAGTGAACTTTTCGAATATAACAGTATCAGTGTTTGACAGAAGCCAGTTCTCATCTTTTTCTCTAGGTATTGGCAATCTGTGTAAAATACTTAACGGACTTTATGTCACACGACTCTTTCTTGGTCTAAACATTTGCTGTTTTACTTTTACATGTTAAATGTGTACCTATTTGCTAAAGTGAATTTTCCTGAGGAATTTGACTGGACCTACAAAGACAAATAAAATCCAACACACTTTTAATGGGGTAAAAAAGAAAAAAAGTTGTGCATTTTGCATAGAGATATTTTTTCCCATTAGTTCTACTATATTTATCTGTAATGTATCTATACTATTTGTTCTACTGTATATGTGGATTGAAGCAGGTGGTTTGAGAGAGACTAATTCCTCTCTAAATGAAGATAGTAGATGTTGTCAACCTAACTATAGCTTTATTTTTGTTGTAAACTGTGTAGATAAATGCTCGGTAAATGTTTTCAATAAGAGAACCATGCAAATTTTATTGTTAACATTTTGTGATTCCTTTATATCCTAAAAACTCTGAAGATTTGCATGTCTCTTTTTAAGTAGTGAACATGAGAAGATGACTTTGTATTTGATCAAGAACTTATGTTTTAAAGATAGAGTCAGAATGTTTGCTTTTGTGCTGTTTAAGTGTGGGATAGTTACTTTGCTCATAACATTAAGAAAATGAAATATCAAGACATAGGAACCATTATCCAGGTGAAAGAGTATATTTCCAATTCATGTGAGCTAAACACGTATATTCATTTAATACAGACCAGAAAATACTTGAAAACTTGATTATCCAAAATATGCTGAAGATTTGGGTGCCTTCATTGCAGAAAGTCCTTATATCTATGTCAGTCTTTCCTATAATTCTTTTCTTCCAAAATAAGCTTTCTAATGTCTGTGCAAAGAAGCAAATGCCTTTCCTCTCATCTTTTTTTCTTGTTCCTACTGTTTTTAATAATGTATGTCTGACATGCTAATGATCAGGCACATGCTCATTCATTGTTGTCTCATCTCAGCTGTCTGATAATAACTTAAGAGGAATGATGAGTAGAATTGCACATCAAGGATCTCTTTTGTTGATGGAGTAACCAGGAGTGCATTTCCAATTTGCAGTTTGGCTCTGGGGCTTTAGAAGTACCACAAATGTTTGATATCCACTTGGTTGCTTGCCACTGAACGTGATGATGGATCATTATGTTATGAGATTATGTAGAAAGAAAACAAAAAAGGGAGAGAAAAGAATAAAGGGGAAAAAAAAAAAGTTTTATTTTTAAGATAGTAGGACACTCACTGATTGAGTGCTTGTCTACAGCAAAACATGTGGAGGAGCAAGCCTGTGTGAGTGACAGAGAGGGAACACGTGTATGTTTGTATTTCTCTTTCATAATATCTGAACGACAAAATAATTTATACTTTGATTCCACTGTCAGTTATTGAGATAAACCAGGATTACACTGAGTCATTTTTAGACAACCATTTTGATGTTAGTTCAGAAATCCTTGTGGCAAATCTGCGTTTTTCTTAATCACTTGCAGTCAATCATATTTTAATTTGTCTGTTTCTTCAGTCCTGCAAAGTTTGGGCCTGGAATCCCTTTCTTTCAATGATCAAAGAGTATTTTTCCTACGTGTGTCAGACACACTCACTGAATGTTTTTGTATGTTTATTTAGCTCAAAAATTATTCCATATTAACAAAAGAAGATTGATTGAAGAATGTTCTTCAGAATGGCCTTTTGAAGTCTTGCTTCACTGGAGCTTTTTCACTACCAATTCTGTTGTTTTACATTTGAAATATGCTAAAGGAATTCACTACAAAATCTATAAAACATCATTCAAGGGATGAATGTCTTATTCTGCTTCTTGTCTCGCTAATCGATATTGTTAACTAACTGTGATGGACATAGTTAATGACAGGACTCTAGCCCCTCCAAATTATAGGTAATTGTCTTATTCAGCCACATCCACTCTCCCAAATATAGGTGTATGAACATAAACTTCATAATTTATTTTAGATTCTACCGTGATCATTACATACTCTGTTTTGTTGTTAACAACTAATTTTAAGGCTAACTCACCTAGCAAAGTCGAAAGCCGTAAAACAGTCATCTTGCCTTTCAAATCCAGATGGCTAAATAGCATATTACTATGTTTCATGCTTACAGTTAAGGGGGTAAAAACAGAATTCCAATACTTACAAGGCTTTGATGCTGGCCTTAATCCGTTGGCCTAGACCTTGGTAAGAAGCTGTCTGATGGGATTCATTTCTAAGCTTGAAGTTAAGGGTACAGATATCAGAATAACCCCCCTGGATTTTGGTATGCCTTTCATGTATCCTTTTATCAGTTTTATTATTTGTTATACTTCTGCTGAGTTTCCTTGAAAAAGAATAAAATGTTTCACTTATTATGCGGCAATTTAGTGAAAGCTATTTAAAATAATATTTGAGGAGGGGAAAACAAATCAAAATGAATAAAAGCCTTGGAAACACATGATGAAATAGAACGAATATCAGAGCTATTAAATTAATAGGCTTGCAAAGTGCTATTTGTGGTATTTCAATGGAATTTTAGAAATTGATACTGACTTATGCAAATTAATTGAATACCTTTGTTGTATTTCAGGAATACATATTCAAGCTCTCTGTACCTATTCCCTGTGGGGAAAATTGCTTTACTTGCCAAAACTCTAGCAATTTTACCTTGTTTTCATCTTCTTCAGGAAAATAGTTCAGGTATTGACTCAGTATGGCATCGATTCAGCAAATCTGTGTAGTCTGAGATTACATCTGTGGATGGTTGTCTCAAGTTGCCCACCAAAAGTGTTTTAAACTGTACAGAAAGAGGAGCATGAAACAGAAATTTGGCTACTGCACAGTCCTAAAAGGTGCCCTTTCCTAATAAGCACTGATGTTGATGAAACAGCAGAAAAACATATGAAGGATTTTGATATTAAAGGGAAACAAGCTCATGGAATCATACAATGGCTTGATTTGGAAGCGATCTCAAAGATCATTATTTAGTTTCAATCCTCCTGCCACAGGCAGGGTTACCAACCACTTAATCAGGCACTAGATCAGGCTGCCCAGGTCCCCATCCAACCTGGTCTTGAATGACTCCAGAGATGGAACATCCACAGCTTCTCTGGGCAGCCTGTTCCAGTGCCTCATCACCCTCTCGGTGGAAAATTTCTCCCTAACATCTTATATAAATCTCTTCTCTTTTAGCTTAAAGCCATTTGCCCTTGTCTTATCACACTATCAGACATGTAAAAAGCCAGTCCACAATCTTCTTACAAGTTCCTTTTAAGTACTGGAAGGCCACAATGAGGTCTCCCCTAAGCTTTCTGTTCTCCAGGCTGAACAAGTCCAGCTCCATCAGCCTATCTTTGCAGAAGAGGTGCTACAGCCTTCTAATCATTTTTATGGCCCTCCTCTTGACCAGTTCCAAAAGCTCCACGTCTTTCTTGAGCTGCGAGCCCCAGGCTTGGGCTTGAACACAGTAGTCTAAATAGGTACTCAGTAGGGCAGAATACAGGTGGGTGATCACCTCCCTCTCCCTGCTGGCCACTCCTCTTTTGATGCAACTCAGTATAAATGTGCCTTCCAGGCTACAAGCACACACTGCTGACTCATGTTAAGTTTTTCATCTACTAGGACCCCTAAATTCTTCTCAGTAGGTCTGCTCTCAATAAATTAATCTCCCAGTCTGCACATGTATCTGAGATTGTCTCAACCCAGCACAACACCATGCACTTGCCTTGTTAAATTTCATTAGGTTCATATGAACCCACTTTGCAAGCCTGTCCATGTCCCTCTGTTCCTCGCTTCTGTTGTGTCATCTGTACCACTCAGCTTGGTGCCATCAGTGCACTTGCTAAGGGTGCACCCAAGGCCATCATCTATGTCAGTGTTAGAGATGCTAAAGTGTATCAGTCCCTGGAAGAATACAGGCTTATTCACGTATCTGTTCAGTCAGCCAACCTGAAGCCCAGTAGTACAATCCTATAGAGCATCTAATGTGCCTGGGCTGGTGTGGCCTACAGGGAGCACACTGTAGGGTCAACTATGCCCTTCAGTGCTGTCAAAGCAGGCTATTTAATAGGGCTTTGTTGCCTCCCAGAGTGTTTTTGGGTATTACCTTCACTGTATCAACTTGTATTCACTAGTGCAAATTAGGTGATGGAGCAGCTGTTTGTTTCTCTGAGAAGCAAGTGTTGACAGACCAAAGCTGGCTCCTTGGAGTTAGCTGGTTACTTTTTGATGACTTTGAGTGGTTATGACTCACTGAATTCTATTCCTTTATTCTACAGCTATGAAACCTCCATAGCTAACTTCTTTTCACCATTAGGAGTGTATTGTATTATTTTCTGGGGCAGGTGTTTTCATCTGGTTTGCCACAGAATTGCTGGATTGACTATTGCTATAGCTTCTGAGGCAAGAGCATCTTCTTTAGTGACTCACCAAAAAATTAACAGAGAAGATTCAGGTGTAGTGCCAAAAATAATGTCCTACCTGTTATTGTTTTTGTTCGCTATTCCATTTTATTTATTTATTTTGTCTCTTTTTCCCTGAACAAGATTCTCCTTCAAGCAATAGTGCTTTTGAGTTCTTATTCAGAATAATTCTGCTGTGTTACAAAATTTGTCTACATTATGCTTGCCAAGTTCCTAACAGCTGTGTCTTAGGACTTACAGTAACATTAAATTCCTATGCATAGCGTGTTGCAGTATAGGTCCTAATTTGTGGTGTTTACCTGCTAATGGGATAGCAGCTTTAGCTTTGCATTACTTTTCCTAAAGCATCTAGCTGTTGTAGGGGCAAGAGAGCTTGCTACATGCATAGTATACTTTCAGGCTTGTCCATTTTGACTGGTTGAATTTGGATATGCTAAGTGCAAGCTGTGCCAGCACCCATCACAAGTAACATACTGCCCATGAGCTCTTCTGGTCTCCCAGTGACTGCTCAAAGATTGAGAAGGTATTTTGAAAACCCTCAGGCCAGGAGCCTACCTGGCCCTGTTTACTTTAGTAATCTCACATAGATGCCTTGCAAAACTGGAATGTCTGTGCAGACAATCACACTCCCCAAATGTGATCTTCAAACAACATATTGGTTGAAAGCTCACAATTTTCAGAAAAGATTCAAGGATGTATAAAGGAAGGAAAAGAGTGAATTGACCAATAGTACAGAAACAGCAAATCCCCCCTTTGACCTTCCTTGAAAAATTACTTCTGCAATCATTTGCAATTCTGCCAATAGCTACAGACATTACTTGCTAGTGCAGAGTATCAGTTCTTAGAAAGCTGTAAAAATCTCTTTGATATCAAGCTGTCTTTCCTTCCACTGCCCCTCTTACAACAGTGATAGCTGAGCTATAAAAAATAATGTTGCTAATTAAGATTTTGAAACTTTATTTTTTCTTTGATTGATAGTCATCACCTGAAAGGTGATATTTTCTACCCAGTGAGTAGTAGCATCTCATCAAATCCTCCCATGCTTAACTGGGGAACCCTGCTATAAAGGATTTTATAGACCAAAACTTTAGTTGTTATTTCTTTGTTTTGAGACATTATCAAAGTGGTAGTTTTGCCCTTTGATATTGCCTAAGATAGCATTTTTTCAGCATTTTGTTTTTTTCTGCCATGTTTCTAACTTGAGCTTCTTTGATTAGCTACTGTTTTACCTGCTTAGAGTTGTTTTTTTTTTAAGAGAGGAAGGCCTAGTAATGGAAGATGGGACAGAGAATGGATTTTTAAGAATTTTTAAGTTTGTCTTCAACCTAAAAACGAACAAGTGTCTGCTGTTTTGTTTCTCTTTCATGTCATGCCTGCACTTCGTTTATCTTATTGAATTGATAGCAAGAACTTCATGGTTAGGGGCTGCATTCTCAGAGGTCACAGCTCCAAAGCATGTTGCTCTTGATTAGTACCTCTAGGTACAGCTATAATGCAAAAAGAA
Source organism: Perdix hodgsoniae (assembly GCA_035772895.1). NCBI lineage: Eukaryota > Metazoa > Chordata > Aves > Galliformes > Phasianidae > Perdix > Perdix hodgsoniae. Next base: position 10,518,652 of record JAPSGF010000016.1, read on the forward strand.
ATTAACTAATTATATATGTTGCTTATATTCCTGTTTGTGCTTGTAGAGATGTGTTGATGGGGAGGTGTGGTGAAATGATAAAAATGTTATGTAAGGAAGTCATTCCTTTCTGTGAAACAAGAAAATCTGACACCACCAGTATAATTCCTAAGAGGACAGTGAAAAAGACTAGGACTATATAAAAGTAGCACAAGAAGGAATTAAAAAAAGCAATAAGGGAAAAATCTATAGCTAAAGCTCTGCCAGTAATATAGTTATGCATGTCGAGTATTTGGTGATTGATCGACAGTAAAACTGAGTGAGACAGAGGAACAACACACAGATGTTTGTATCACTTCACAACCCCTCTAGAGATAAAGCTGAAATATAGTCACATTTTATAGGAGACTTATTTTAAGTGTTCTTTGTTCCAGTATGCCCTTTAACTTTTGTAGTGGATTTGTAACCACTTTCTTGCTTCTGCTGGTTATCTTTTTGACCCTCTTTTGGAGAACAAGTTTTGTCCTCACTATTGAAATGGCTGCGTTAAACTATAAAAGCTACAATTCTCAAAATACGCACTGAAAAACAGCAGCCCTGATTTCCCTCAGTCGTATGTATTTATTCCCCTCTTTTTTGTTACAAAAGAAAACCTTCTGTCATGTTGTCACTATATTCATTTTTCTGTTAACCACAAAGTAGAAGAATGACTAGTGAATTACAGTTGCCTCAGTCTTTCACTGAGGTCAATTTTGTTTGAATATGAAAACAAGAAGCCTGGGTAACTCGATTTTTCTCCTGTCCTATTTGTAAAATGATGAAAGTGAACGAAGTTTCAGTGGATTCTGTACATTCTCCTTTTAATCCTCAGGAATGCTGGAGAGTGAAGAGGATTTAAATATTCTCATTTTTAATCTACTTTTTGTTTGTTTTTTTTTGAATGTACACAAAATGTAATGCAGTAAGTGAATTAAGCAAAACAAAAAGGCATCTGAAGTACAGAAAATTCCAATCAAAGACAACATCATGTCTCCCAAATTTTGAAACAAAGTCATATCCCTGTCCTCAAATTTTACATCATGTACCTTGAATTTGACATCACATACTTCTTTAGGAAAAAACTGTATGTATGTATGGAATTGGTAAAGGCCTGCACTAAATACACTTTACTTTGTTGTTGTTGTTGTTTTCCAATCAGAAAGACAATAGATTTATCTTACTATCAAAAGTTGATTTCTGAATTTTTTTTTTAAATTTTTGTAAATCAGATCTATTCAAAGTTAGAATGATCTGGTCTAGAAATAAGAAGCATGACTTACAGATAGCTTTGCATCCCTTGATGTTCAGGATCTTACAGTATTCTTCAGTCAAAAGAATTAGGCTAGCTTTCCAGCATATGTAATGGCAAGGAGTCTATAGAAAATGAAAAGGAAGTTTCCAGGCAATTTTTCTCTGATACCTGAAATCAGACTGGTGGCACTACCATTTTCTTTTTCAATCCAAAGTCTGTAAAAAAAATTAAAATGGCAGGAATGGACAAGTGAGTTCAAGTGAGACCTGATATTTACACTCAAGATGGAAATTCCAAAATGAAGAGATGTGTGATACGATAAAGAGTACTTATGATTCATTGCCTAAAATAGCAGCTGCCAAAAGAGATGTTTGAGATCTCCATGGTATAAAAGGAAAATCATTTGTGATAGGATTCAGATTTTTCTTTAGTAAACAGCATGATTTGTAAAGCATTTTATAGTAAGGCTAGTGATATAATATTCAGATGAAACGATAACAAGGGTTTATGATAGAAACTTATTTTCTATTTTGACTTTTAAGATTAAGACTCAAATTTTGTAACATTAAGTGTCACAAAACCACCGCTACTTTCAGAGGACACTTAATAGTTGACAATCACAAGGCAAACTGTATTTCTTTCTGAGAATATGCAGCCCTATGGAAGTCATCAATGTGTCTGGGGGCTGAAAGACACAGTGAGGCAAGTCTCTGGAACAGAGTATTAGTTTAAAACCTTATGGTATATGATATAGTAAATATAAGATTCGTGGATTATTTCAGCAGTTGGTGAAAAAATCACAAATGAGATAAATTGTTCTGCAATTATTGATGGAATGGAATACTCAGTAGTGCAAAAAACTAATCTAAAATTCAAGTCAGGATAAGAGAAAGTCATTAGCTATGCTGTGTAAAGCAGACATATACAATCAATGTGTGAATGTCACGTTTGTCAGGCCAAAGTGATGGGAAAAGAGTTCTACTAACAGAGAGAAAATTGAACACATCTATAACAGTGGAGGATAGTTCATATCCTGTTGTAATTGCAGTGCACTCGAAGCAGAAAGAGAATAGCAGGAGAATAAAAAAAAAAACAAAAAAAACCTCTCGAGCTTTACAGAAGCATTGTCTGGAATGCGTGACAAAGGTGGAGGACTGAAAGATGCAGAATCTTTGAGCTGAGTGAAGCAGATCTGGAAGATGCTGTGGAAAAAAAAAAAAAAAAAAAAGAAGCAGGGTTAAGATTTAGGCAGCTAGAAAGAAAGTAACTGAAAAAGAACCCCAGATGGTACTAGAAAGAACTGATAGTTTTCTTCCTTCTGTCTACTGAAATGTGTCAAGTGTGCAGGGTCAGAGTGCATATGATGACTTGATGGCGAATAAAGGCATGGTAAAAATAAAAAAACTTGGGAAGTTTAGTGGCATGTTATTAATATGTGTGTACTGGATAAGTTATTTGAGTATCATCACTGATTCTCAAGGTATGAGGTGCCATCAAGGATAATCCTCAAAGGAGACAAAAATTGAAGAGAGAAAACAAATAAAGGCAAAATGGAAATCTACTGACATGGTGGAAATAACATTACTGCACTGGAACACTAGAAGGCCATGAAACAAAAATTTGCCTTTCTCTGTCTCAGTGAGAAAGCTCCAAAGCCTCAAAGAATGCTCCAAATCGGTTCGAAGGAATAGAATAATTCCCGCTTGTCTGGCTATGGTATATTATGGTACCATTTAGTCATGTGCAAATATCTCTTTTTGCAGTAATACAAAACAAAAAAATAGCCACCACCATTAAAACTCCGAAGAGCTAGAGTAGTACATGTAAAGCAAGAGAAATAATGCACATGATGACTTAGTATGAAGAAAAAAGACAATATTGCACAGCAAGGTGGTAATTTTGTTTCCAGTTGCATGAGGATGAACCAGATTATTTTGTGGTCAGCTTTTTGCTTGCTTAATAGCTTGCAAAGATATAGAGCTGGGAACAATCTGCCCCAAAGAGATGCCAGACACAAGAGCAATATAGCTGTATTTCAGTGCAAGCAATTCTGCAGTTAGCTTGGAAAGATTGCTCTCTTGCCTGAGATATTCTTTCTTCTCACAGGTTACTTCATCGTCCAGAAACATAAGCAGCAGCTTCTGTGTATTAAGGGACTGAAGCAATAAATTTTACAGCATAATTCATCAATGGCGTCAGTCAGATTTAAGAGAGAGCGTGTTTTTGCTAAGCTGCAGAGATTGCTGTAACTGAGGTCAACAGCAAACTCCTAGTGCTTTTAAAAATTGATTTTACTGAAATCTTACTCCATTTTCCTAGTAATAAAGGCCTCCAAGGATTTAAACTGCTGTAACTGAGAGCAGTGCTTGGCCCAGTTCTCTATGTAGGTGTGGCACAGCTCCATTACAACTCCAATACAAATAATAACATCCTTTAAAAATAGAGTCCTCTTTCTAACATTTTAGTAAGCAACCTTTTGTTTCCTCTTGTAAGAGCTTGGGAGCCACAAGGTAAACTATGACAGCCTCTATGAAACTTTTCTTCTTTGCAAAGCTTCTGAAATGAAATATTTTACAGGAATATGAATGTATTTGCTTATCTGACAAATCTTGTGAAGATTCATTGGGAAAAAAAAACAAAACAAAAAAACTCTTGGCAAAATCTTGTTTAATCTGAGACAGAATGCTCAATTTTCTATAAAATAATAGAAGATACTGCTTTAATTCTCTGACTATTCCAGAAGTCACTGGAACCTCTCACAGCTTTCTTAAGGGAAGCTCGGGGGCAGATGCCCCATCATACATTGATTTGAAATTTGTAAAACAGAAAATTCTTTATAAATGGGTAATATTATAATTTCCAACTTTAATAACAACAAAAAAGAAAAGAAAAAAAGCAACAACAATAACAATCAGTACTACAGTCAGTAGTGACCCTATCTTCTGTCTTTGAATGAATGTTTTCCCTTCTGGCTCTCAGATCTCAAGCTACTGAATTCCTCTTTGTGGTTCTCCGTCCTTAAGCAGTGATGGAGGTTATGGTCTTGGCTATTTCTATGATTTATCTCAGCAGTTCTTCTGTATATCCTGCAGTTCCTTTCTCTTCTGGGCAATGATAATAAGTCACCAAACTGCCTTCTTAACGTGAAGTATTATTTAAAATGAAGTCATATTGGAGAAAGCATATCCATAAAAACAGCAGAGTACACTATGTCCATGACTTGTGCTTCAATAAAATGTTCCTCTCCACAGATCTGGCAAGTCCACGGAATCTTTTTCACAGGCTTTCTGCAAAGCATCTCCTTCTTTATGTTAGTTTCTTGTTTTATGTCAATTTTGACGAGTGGGCTCTTTTCTCCAGAGGAAGTTTTGCTTGACTGTTTTCATTTTTGTTTTTGCTAGTGGTGGTTTTTTCTCTTAATTTTTTTTTAAATACTTTTGCAGTTTGGTGGGATGTTAGGTTAGTGTCAGTTCTGAATGTGTACTGTTTGCTGTTAATTGCCCCCAGCTTTCTTGAGTATCTTTTTCTGATCCCTTTCCTGTAGGCTTCCCACAGCTTCCTTTTGAGCTGGAACACTGCATTAATTTAGGAAAAGCTTGCAACTATTTGTAATAAATTTCTGTCCTCTGGCCATATTTTCCAAATTATTTGTCACATCTGCGTTCAGCCTGCTGTTACTTCCCAGTTCCAAATTTGATGCAGAAGATGTGCAACTGAAATGACTGAATATTGGCTGCCTTTGTCTTCTCTTTAAATCCTCTCCAAAATTTCAACTAATTTCAACTTCGATATACCATTTCCTTGTAACTTTTTTTTTTTTAGCTTAGTAATTCAAATGGCTAAGAAACAAACAGAAGTTTTCCTCCTTTAGATACCATAGCAGTATATCTTTCTTACATGTTTTAGTGATGATTCAAAAACAGAAAAAAAAAAAAAAAAAAGCTTATAATACAAATTCTTAAGCTAATTGTTATATTGTCTTAGTAAGTATACTTAGTAAGTATACTAACTTAGTATATAAGTAAGAGTACTTATATAGTGAAAAAAAACCCTCTGGTGAATAAAGGCATTTTGAAGATAGAAAATTTAGTTTAGATGAATCAAATCTAATGTTGCAGTGGAAAACAGCAGTTTTGTCACATCCAGGAAAACAAATCTTTCTATTCTGTTTTCTTGTCTCAGATATCGTATTTGCAGCAGAGAATATGAAGTGTTTGCATTTACAGCCCTATTTGGTGGGCTTTCTGAATCCTGTTGAGGAGCTCCATCTTTCAAGGCAGAGCTGTGTTTGGCTACATGACAGAGGAGGAAAGTACATCAGCAGAGTACACTATTTAATGGATAAGAGTTCCTTGACCTGAGATTGACAGATTGTCCTACTACAAGTCATTCATTTCCACTTGTCCTTGGAGAATACTCATTATGTGTAATTATTTATTGCCAGTGTTGTATAATAATTTTATCGATTACATTATGAAGAATAATATTTAGATAATATTAGCTTAGTCTTTCACAGAAATGGCAATTCTTTGTTGCCCAAGTGGCCATAGAGGATGAATAAAAAGCTAACTCATCTGTTCTGGCAAAGTGATAAACTCATTATCATATCTCGTAGATGAAATGGGGATAGGGACGATTCCTATCCTTGGGCAGAAGTTGAAGGCATTCATTGACAAAGGTAAGACTATTGACAAGTTGTGCACCTAAATGATGCTGACTATGACTGCAGAGAAGACTGGCTTGTAGTCTAAGATTAGGGGTTTTCCCAGACATTTATGGTATTTCTATTGAGGTGTTTTGATTGGAGGCTCAGTAATTTGGGTTAAATTTTCACCTGTACATTTTCTCCCCTGAAAGAAGTTCCAAAAGACACATGGACCCCAGTAAGGACTTGTTCTGAACTTACATAATACTTGTTCATCATCCATGATGTTGTTGTCAGTCTCCAAATTAATCAGCTTCTCCCCAGAAACCTGAACTAACCAGTTTCAATGCACTGTAGTAACTGCTTGTCTCCATGCAGTCATTAGAATTTGAAACAAATCTTTTCAGAAAGGTTGCCCCCTTTAGTGATTTCTCCTTAGGGGAGGCACTTAGTTGGGAAGTGCTAATTACAAGTACACTGTGAAATCAAATATATATATAGCTTACCATTCTGAGCAAAGGAGTGAAACGGTTTCACTTCATTGTGCTAGCTGTGAAGTTGAACACTCTAAAATAATGTTTCTTATGGCCTTTTACCAATCTCATTCTGTCCTCAGATGCTATCTTGGATCATGAACAAAACTCAGTGTCTGTTCCAAGAGGGTAGAGAGGAGAAAACCCCAGCTTTGACAGAGAGGGAGGAGATGAGAAATTTGAGAAGAAGAACAACAACAAAGCCCAGAAAGTCCACCAAGATGTAAACAGATCAAATTTATTTAAAGATCTCAAGTATTTAAAGGTACATTAAATATAGCATAGCTAGGCATTCAAAAATGTGCTCCTATATTTAGCGTTGATGCAGCCTCACCTTGTATATTGCATACAGCTCTGGACTTCACAATATATAAAGGGTGTAAAGGTGAATGTGCCCAGAGGAGTGCACCAAAAATGGTGACATGGCTTGAGGACATCTTCTGTGAGGAGAGGCTGAGGGCACTCAGGTTGCTCAGTGTGGAGAAAAAGAGGCTGAGAGGCAACCTCACTGCTCTCTGCAGGGCCCTGAGGAGGGACACAGAGGGAGGTGCCAAGCTCTGCTTCTGGGAACTGATGGCAGGGTGGAAATGACACAGGGCTCCACCAGAGGAGGGTCAGATGGGCATTGGGAAACATCTCTTTACTGTGAGAATGCTGAACTACTGGAACAGGCTTCCTAGAGAGGTGGTTGGTGCCTTGTGCCTGTCAGTGCTCAAGAGGCAATTGGAAGATCCATCCTCATTAATGTGCTTTAATTTTTGGTTAGTCCCGAAGTGATCAGGCAATTGGACTCAATGATAGTTCCACCTGCATCATTTTAATTTTTACTCTAGCTAAAAAGCATGTAATATATACTAAATCAATTGTTCTCAATGAAGATAAAGCTTTTAAGGAATTTTCACATGTTGTGGACACTGACTCTTCAAATTATTTGCACTGTTATTTAAATTTGCAGCCTAGGATAAATATTTATGCAGCTAGTTTCTTAGTCAGCAATAATGGAGGACTTATTTCACTGTCAAGTGTGCAAGCTTGGCTTTAAACAGACAAGGGAATACTTCAAATACAGCTCAGCGAAATCACAGAAATCTCCCTGTGCACTCTTCAAATGCATTCCCTAAATTGGATCCTGATCCAATATTAGAAATACTGGGCTATTTATTTTAAAATGTGTATCTGTGTTTATTGTCCAATACTTCCTGACCTTATCTTCTGAAAGGACAAGAAAAGTCAGTGAGTTGAAATATCTGAGAATAAATAATTTAATTCCTTGGTGGCTTTTTTTTTTTTTTTTTCTTCAGTTTTTTGAACATTCATTGTGATGTGAAAAAACATAAATTAAACAAATCAAACTTGTCATTATGCACCTCACTGGAGGTCTGCCAATGTCTCCATAATACAGCATGGTTTTACAGGATTCATACATTTCTTCCGTAAACGTTCAGCCTAAGCTGAAATTTGGCAAGCTGCTTCATGATACAGTAACATTCTCTCCTGCATATAAATGTTGCTTCTCTCTCTGAAAACTAGCAGTAATGCTGGAGAAGCATTTCTTTTATGGCTTCTATAGATTTTTGTTTAGAAATAGGTAAATTCAGTCTAAGTGCTTGGAATGTCACCTTTTTATTGCATTCTTAACAAACGATTCAGCCTTTATGAGGAAAATTTGCAGCTAAACTGCATTTGCATTTCCCATGCTTTTCCTCTCTTTTCCATCTTCCTAACGTGTAATGCTTTTTTTCATTGTGGAATTGGTGTGCAGTTGCTTCATAATTACAATTACAGCTACACTGCTGTTCAAAGCTGAATTCCTTATGCTGCCTCGTTAATCCATTTTTTTTTCAGATTTTCACCTAATTATTGTGTAAGTATTGATTAGAAAAAGCTATAGCTTAGCTTTAAATAACTGACTTCCTTTAAGTGACTTTTCACACTTCATTTATCGCTTTTTTTTTTATTACATCCTGCCTTATATTCCTCAGTTTTCTGTATTTTCTCATCCACTTGCGTTTTCAAGGCAATGTGGTCCATTAGGAGAACATAAGATAAAGTATTATCCCAAAGAGTGCTTCAAAGAAGTGTATGTTTACTGTTGACCGGTGTGAGAGTGATGGGAATTTTTGCAGCTTGGTCACCATTCCAGGACTGGCTGACAGCTGCCTGTTGCCTTACGATGAGCTCAAGCAGCAACACTTCCTGTTGTGATATTTTGAGCTCAACACTTGACAGTCTGAAAAGATACGCGGTTATTTTGAGGCCGAAATGATTGCTGAGCTACTTGGGAAGGCTGTCCCTGGTGTGATTTATGTGGCAGCGCCGTGTCAACCCAGGTCTGGATCCCCCCAAGAAGGGGGATCGACTTCTCAAATAAGACCCTTCATAAATAAGTCACAGAAATTGAGGAGGAAATGTTCTCACGCCTCCAAACAATCCCATCGAGTCACAGAGGAGGCATCCATCGATGGGCAGCATTGTTCCGTTGTGCACATTGCCTCCTCCCTGAATAAATAGGGGATTGTCAGGCCACCTTTCTTTGTGAGTAGTGAACCTCTCTTTAATTCTTTGTTCTGTTTGTTTTTAAAGAAAATATTTTATCTTTAAATCTCTCAGATTAGGAGAAGCTTCGTGTGATTTGATTAATTAAGCAATGCAACGCGAGAGATGTAAACGTTAAAAAGCCTTCTTGAAAGCAGACCGTGGTCCAATCCATTGGATAAATTGATTGATTACGTCTGTGGTTGCTCCTAATAATCTGTAACATTTTTTCATTAGACAGAAAGTTGTTTTCCTATTTAGTATGCAAACGTGAGATCCGGAGCATTCTGCCCATGCGTTCTGATTTCTTTTTTCCATTATGCAATCACAGAACATGTCACTTCCTTCTTATGAAAGAAAAATGTAAGAGATAAAATTTGTGTTTAGTAAGGATTTTGATCTTCAATATATTAAAGAAATTAAAGTCCAAGGTTGGCAGAAAATCATAAATCATGGTTATGTGTTTCTCTCGAACGATTTTATGGATGCTAGGGCAAAGATATTACCACGTGCGCTCTGGTTATGCAGAAATGCCACTAGAGGCTGTTTTCTTTCTTCAAAGGTGCCCTTTAAGCTAACATGGAATTACTCTTAATAGAGCAAACATGCAATTTGCACAAAGCTAACACAACACATTTCAGGTTATCTGTCACAGAGAGAGAAAAAACAGAATGAGAATTTAGTAATGAATTTTATCATTCCTTTCTTCTCCATTATTTTTTCCCATAACACGCAGTTTTCTGAAATGTACTCTTTGCAAAAAGTAAAAAACAAAACAAACAAACAAACAAACAAAAAAACCCACACAAATCCTTCATATGATAACTACATCACAAAGATACATAGATACTTCTAATATCCACCTTTTGTTTTCCTACATCCCACCAGTGAAGGTGAGAGCAATGACATTAATACTTTGAGGACAGTTGGTTGTATCCTGCATTGCCTTTTCCATGATATTTTCTTACCAGCTCCTTTTCATCATCTTGCCCCAGTTTCACAGCACCAATTCAAGGGTCTGGACAATGCTCGCATTAATAGTGTTTGACTTTTGGGTTGTTCTGTGTGGAGCCAGGAGCTGGATTTGGTAATCCTTGTGGGTCCCTTTCAACTTGGGATGCTCTATAGATGCATGCTTCCATGCTTTTTTTTTTTTTTTTTTTTTTTCCCCTTTCTTTTTTTTCTTTTAGCTTTGATTTTTACCTGTAGAAAATGACATCGCAGCAGCTAAGGTGCAGCTAAGATCAAGATGGGTTTCCTGAATGAGTTATGAGAACAATCCTAGTCCTAAAGTTGTTGGCTTGGGAGTAGTTCAGAAACAGTGCAACCCAGAGGGATGCTGTTTACTTCAAGCTTCGTTGGTGGGGAAATGTGGGTTGATATTCTGCTTGGGCTTAGGCACTGGCTGATCCCTTTGAAGAACTCTGTCCCTCCCTGGCAGGCTGTTTGGTGTATGCCTCTTGTGGCAGCATTAGTGTGTGGCTCAGAAGATTGAGAGAAGCATGAGCTGTGGCATCAGCAGAGGGCTGTGCTCTAGCCTCTGATGCTTGTGGTCAGAAACTAGCTGCAGAATTATGGCAGGTGCTATTCCCAAGAGAAGAAGAACAAGGTTTGGTATGTGGTTGCCTCTCTCTCTTTTCTCCTTATCCAGAGAATCACTGTTGTGCCTCACCTCAAGTACTGTGTTCAGTTTTGGGCACCTCAGTACAGAAAGGACATTGAGATGCTGGAGCAGGTCCAAAGAAGGGCAACAAGGCTTGTGAAGGGCTTGGAGAATATGGCCTATGAGGAGAGACTGAAGGAACTGGGGCTGTTAGTCTGGGGAAGAGAAGACTGAGGGGAGACCTTATTGCTCTCTTCCAATATCTGAAAGGTGCTTACAGCAAGAGTGGGGTTGGTCTCTTCTCACTGGTGACAGGTGACAGGATGAGGGAAAATGGCCTCATGTTGTGCCAGGGTAAATTTAGGTTGGATATCAGGAAAAACTTCTTTACAGAAAGGGTTGTTAAGCACTGGAATAGGCTCCCCAGGGAGGTGGTTGAGTCACCATCCCTGGATGTGTTTAAAAACCATTTGGATGCGGTGCTCAGGGATTTAGCAGAGGGTTGTTAGGACAGTATGGTTAGGTTGTGTTTGGACTTGATGATCTTTAAGTCTATTCCAACCTGAGTGATTCTATGATTCTATAATTCTGTGATGGGTGTTCACCTTGCTGTTCCTGGAGGGGAAGCAAGAACAGAATGAAGTAGGATCCTCTCTCCTGGTGCTGCAGCTGGAAGGTTCAAATGTTTTATACACACAACTGGAAGAATGAAAAACAAATATCTTCTTCTGAATTAATTTTTCCACTAACTAAAAACAGACGTGTATATAATACATACACACATATATTGCTCAGAAATCTTCCTGCTCATTTTTTCTTCCACCTTCAAAATGTATTAACCTAAAGTCATGAAGATGTAGTTTCATACAGGTCAAAACTAGCAGTTATGGGAATGTGGTAGTGTTTTACATCAGGCACTGTCCTCTATTAAATGAAAAGAACTCAAGGAAGGCAACTGAATTGTAGAAATGGTTAGATACTGGGCTGCAACAACATCAACAAAAGCTTTTATTACCGGGTAAAATGATTTTCCTGGATGTTTTGCTGTGGAAACACATCTTTGTCAAATAAATTAGAAGTGCACTGGAGTGAGATCTGATGTAGGCAAAACAGGATAGGAGATGAGCTTCCCTGGGCTACAAGCGGCTAACTGCACATAAAGAAAAACCCTCCTCTTCCTTCTGCCCTGGAAGGTGCCTGCTGCCTTAGACTGGTAAGGACTGTCCCAAATCAACCTGAGACAATCACCATCATTTTGTGGACACCTGAAAGTATTTCTCTGGAGCTGTTTGCCTTTGAAAGAGAATGCTCAGAGTGTTTACTGGCTGAAGACTTTGGCCTGTGAGCAAATAACTCCAGCTTGATATGGGAGACAGGGTGATGATGCCATTGTATCCTGTGAAGATAGGCGTCTCCCTGCTCCCTCTTATCTACTGACTTAAATTTGCAAGGCCTGGAAGATGGGAACAAAGGAGTTCCTGCTGAGATCCCAAAGACAGGAGCTGACACTCAAAAGAGCTGACTTGACCATGTCAGACTATAAAGAAAAGTTTGTGCTGTCATCATTAGTCATCGTCAACTGAACAAGGCAACCTCTGATGACCCATCAGACTGAAGATTAGCAGATGACACCAAGACATCCCCGGATCTAGGAGTGGTGAACCACTTTGCTTTGCTGTGTTTATAGATCTGTCTGTCCTTCTTTCCCTGTTTTCTATCTTTTCCCTTTATATTCTTTTATTCTTTTACTCTTCTTACCTATGAAGCTTATTAATTGTAGTTAGCCAGTTAGCCAAGTTTACATCCAAGAGTTGTTAGTTGTTCAGAAAGGTCTCAATGAATTGAATTCCTCTGAGTCTTGAATGACTTCATCCATGATATCCATGACTACCATGACATACATGGTAGCAGCCCCTTGCTGACTTGGGGACATGGGACTCAGGAGGTAGAAAAAGATTCACCTCCCTTGAAACCCACTGAGTGGGATGAGACACCTGCCCAAGGGCCCAGGGCTACCCTCTTGCTCCTCCTGAAAATCTGACCAGAAAGAAAATAGAATCATAGAATTCTTTGAGTTGGAAGGGACCCTTAATTGCCATCTACTCCAACTCCCTTGCAGTGAACAGCTACAGCTAGATGAGGTTGCTCAGAACCTCATCCAGCCTCATCTTGAACATCTTCAGGATAGGGCTTCTACCAGCTCACTGGGCAACTTGTTCTAGTGCATCACCACTTGTATTGTTCACCTACCCTACCTAAATAGGTAGGGTCAGTGCTAACTACAAGCATAGCAAAAGGAAGGGTTGGAGAAATGAAGCAACAGATGCGACTATATTTGATGAAGACCGTACTTTAGTTCAACTGAATAATAAAACCTGAAACAGGAATGGAGAAGGAAAGTGATGCTCACATCCTAAGCTTCACTCCCTTGATTAGAATACCAGAACAAGGCTGGCTTCTCATAGCCTTGTCTCTTGGTGCAGCGCAAGCCTGTTGGAGACACACTGGAGAGTTTGGGGCACCATCAGTGTGACTGAGCAGTAGCAGCATTCCTTTGGTACAACCCTGCAGCCAGTGCCCTTGTTTTGCTGAGGCAGGAGGGTACCTTGCTGCGAGGCTGGGGCATGCCTGGGGCTGAGCTCAGAGCTGGGGTGCTGCAGGCCACAGCTCAGTCTGTGCTGTCCTGCTGGCAGAGCTGACCCTAAAACACAGGAGGACAAGAGGGTGTTTTATGTGGATGTTCAACACACTGGGCTGTGAAATGAGAGGCTCGAGTACTGTGGGGACTAAGACATGAGGAGAGGCTCTAGAGGGCTGGGGCGAATCGCTGGGGAAGGGGAGCTGGGGCAGCCCGGTGCCCCGGGACACTGGGACGGACATCCCGCAGCCTGCGAGGAGCAGAGAGGACCGAGGCAAAGTGCTTTGCGCAAGGACCGCTTTGAAACGCGCGTTACTTCTGCACATCACCAAGGACGCGTCTCTGAGGAGCAACAGCGGGGCTCCTTTTCGTCCCCCCCCCTTG